>DWCF01003518.1:0-19332 GCA_018230265.1 Delias oraia
AGAGATAGAGATTTTTTTTATTCTATAGCGGACAACGGATCAAGTGCTCCGTTTACGTTGCGTGAATAATATATACCTGGGTACATGGTAAAATAACACCGCCACCCACGGAAGAACCGTTGGATATAGTATAACACAATTTTTTATTAATCCCATTCCATTGCAGCTCGACTGTTTAGAAATACCACTGGAGCCGATAACAGATGACGATGAATTTTAATGGTTTGTGTATAATACATACGAAATTTATATTTAAGTGTAACAATCTGAATTCTACGTATATTATTTTTAAGGGGTATTCAATAAATATTTATATTTCTACTTATTTCTTTATCTTTTTTGTTGTTGATATAACATAATAACTGCAATCGCAATTCGAGTAAAATAGTCATATTTGAAAGTTTATTTGTAAATTCATAAGTTAATATATGCCTCACAGGCATTTTTAGTTAATACTGGCATTTTCTCTCTTCATGAAGAAAACTAGTTATTAAAAACAACAACATTACTTAATTATGTATTTTATTATCACATGAATATAATTAAATCTACACCAATCTAGATAAGTAATTATAAATAAAACCACAGGTTATTGCATAACTTCACAAGGTTGTAACATTCAGTTGAAATTAAACGATTATTTCTGCGCCCAGTCGCTCAAACTCATTAGCGAAATATACCATATCTTTGTGGTTCAAGGCCGAATTTTGGAAGACTATTCGGAAAAAATTCACTAAACTATTTTGGGGCTGGTACGTAACCATCATAGAACCTTCCTTGATCATTTTCTCCTTTATTTTCGGCGCGACTTTATGTAATCTGTCGTTATAGTTAAGATCATTCTCGCACCCTCGGAGGCACTTTGGCACGTACCAAAACATGATGTTGGTACATTCCGGCTTTTCGAGAACTAATTTAAATCCATCACGGTCTCTTATATGCTGTAGGAAGTACTCAGCGTTATCAAACAATTTGTCGATATGCCTTTCGAACCCTTCACTTCCTTTCGCTTTCCACATGAACCAAAATTTAAGGACATCCGCTCGCCTTCCGCATTGAATGTGCTTATCGCCTGTGTCGTAGGACGTATCGTAGAATTTATCTTTCTGGAAAAGGTACTGAGCATTCGACGAGTGGCCCTCCCCAAGTACCTTCTTGTGTCGGGTAAGGAACGTTGAACATTGTTGCGGCGCAGCTAGTAATTTATGTGGGTTCCAAGTCACTGAATCGGCCCTGAAGAAAAAACCGTAAATTATTCTTGAGTAAAAAATAGAGAAAAAACGCAGTAGTATAATTATTATTATCTGATCGGTAAAATAAATGGCTTCAGCAATCTAACGAATATTTCTATTAATTCCGAAAAGGTATCTGGGAGTTTTATTTCAATTTAAAATGGTCTTAATCGAACTTACAGTTCGATTCCTTTTAGAAGGTGTTTATGCTTCCTTGACATTAAGGCACCGCCTCCCCAAGCAGCATCTACGTGCAGCCAAAGTCCATAAGTTTTGCAAATGGAATAAATCGGCAGCAAGGGATCAAATGCACCAAAGACAGTTGTTCCAGAGGTCGCAGTCACCATAAACGGAACTGAGCCATTATTTATGGCATCAGTGATTTTCTTTTCTAAATCGTTAACATCCATTTTGCCTAATTTATCAGCTTTAACTGTAACGCAATTGTCACTGCCAATTCCCATGAATGAAGCCATTTTCTTTGTTGAATAATGAGCAAGCTCTGAAGTAAACAACACAAGATTTGGAACAGCGTATACGCCTTTCGTCTGAAATATTATTTATAAATTAATTAAACATTTAAAATAAATATTATGGTTATGTTGAGGAAGTGAAACAGGAAAGTAAAGGCAGTACTCGTTAAATCCTAAATAAATAAAGCTTTCCACACTGGTCCAATTATAACTGTTCTCATGCCTTAAAGAGGCCGTGAAATGTTGCTTATTAATGATACTGGTTCCTTTAGAATTTTAGAGTATAACTTTTATACGACAAAGTTAAAACTATATGAATTGTCTAGTCACCCTATTATTATTATAATAAAAATGCAATTCGCAACTTAATCCTCCGATCTTAAAGACAATGTTTATTTTATTTCCTAGTCGTTATTATTAATGAACGTTTGCGGAATGTCAATCTTTATATAACATGTATAAATATCTTGATGATTACTTATTATAAAAAGTTAATAATCGCAAGAATATATATTAAGTTTATAGAGATATCTCGATTTATATTGCTTTGTGACTTATATAAAATCACTTTTTCTAAAATTCTAAATCTTAGACACGCGAAGACAATGTAGGTTAAGGTGACTACAATAACATACAATTACAGTTCCTTTGGGTCTGCAATAATAATTTAAGAAGGAATTTGGTTTTTAATGATAGTTGATGTTTATAATTCTATTAGCAACATAGTTTCATAAAATAAATATTTGATTATATTAATTATTGAAAACTTAAAAGCACAGATAGCGACTAATGAAACAAAAATATAGAAGCAATAAAAAATGTTATATCATTGTTTTAATAAGTAAAACTACAATTATTATGTTGTTAATATATGTTTTAATTTAAAGCGTTAAAAACCAATATTGCATGTCAACTTCAAAACTAGTTTATATGTATATAAAGTTAATAAATCTCACCTTTATCTCCGGAAAGTGGTGAAATCTTGCACAACTGATCGCATAACCGTTAGATATAGAACCACCTGGACAAAATATCCCATCACCGTCAGTCCAACCTACGATCTTTCTCATTTCTCTCAGAACTTCCTCCTCCATCAGCGTGAAGACTGGTGCAACTTCGAAGGTATAGACGCTTGGATTGAGTGCGTCCGTTAACCACTGTCCAATGAGACCATATGGATCCACAGAAGAGAACAGCTGATTCACGAAATATGGATGGGCCGTATTTACTGAATAGCGAGTGACCTAAATAAACAAAATTATTAGAAATCGCAATGCATATTTTTAAATCAAACCGTGAAATAAAAAACAAAGTGTTTTTCATTCAAACCATTAAACCAATTGAAGTGTGATAGTTTTAATCTCTATGAAATCACAGATTACAGCTAGTAAAGTTTCAAAATATACCCACATCGGCCATAAACGTCAACAGTTGCTCGTGAGAAACTTGTCTGTCACGTGGTTTCAGGTCTATTATCTTCTTAATATCATCAGGAGCAAGCCATTCCACAACCTTCGCCGTCCTTGTAGATCTTCCGAAAATAACTCTCTCCAATAGAAAGTCCACCGCGCGACGCAAGAAGTCCTCATGCTTAGATCTCTCCGTTACACTTTCGAAGTGGACATCTTCAACCTTGTCATCCGCTACAATAATTGAATCGGCTGGCATGTTGTTTATTCACGTTGCTTTATGCATTAGCTAGACTTGCACTGCGGGCGGCTGTGGCCATTGCCAGTATAATTTTGGTGCGTTGTCGATCTCGTAACCTTCTTAAATACAGTCGAGATCATTCACTTTATAAGGTTGCATGAGTTCTATGAAATAATAATCATTTAATTAAATCGAATATATAAACGTACCAACTTATACGTTTCATTTAGAATCAATCAACGGCACCGCTTTTTAAGGCTCATTTAAAATTCTCTTCTCTTTTAAAATTTAATTATTTTATAATTCATATGGTATATAATATATATATAACAAATATAATTGAATACTAGACAATAAAGACATGAAGTATATTACATTAGCGCATTCAACACAATAAATAACTATGTAGCCATCGTAAATATGTAATATTTACTCAATTTTATTGAAAATTTAAACCTTTTTATCGTTGTTAAAAAAACAAGGTTATATAAGCAAATAATTAATATAGCCCTCTAATAATAAAATTATTTTACTTATTTATAAAGTCTTACTATTCTAATATATCTTCAGTGTTTATTTTAAATTTCATGTATTTCCTTAGATTGAGCTATTTAAGCGGATATAATATATTTTACATATAAAAATGCAGTTTATCATTAGAAATATAAATTTAACGTATTTTTTATAACCATGCAACTTTCAGTGGCCCTAATTAATAGCATGAACTTGACATTTGTTACGTGGCTAATCAACTGCAAATGGCCATCAAGACTAAATTTGTTACAGACTAAAATAAGAATTTATTTAACATTATTTTTAACATGAGAAGGGCAAACAAGTACTTAACACAGTTTTTGCAATATATAAATAAAACAAACCTTAAAAAACTCGTTTTTAAATAACTTTGTTAACCTCCAAAAACTTCATAAAACACTCACTCTATCTTCATTTAAACAATTTAAAATTCAATATAGCATGGGAATATGGGGACAAACTTTAAAGAAAGTTAAGTGATTTTTTTTATATACAGACAGATATTACATATACAATAGATTATATTATGTACATATATAATATGTTAACTATTTCATTCTTCATTCGATTCGTCTAAAAATACATAAGTTAAAATATGAAAAAAAATATTCCGGGAATAATATTTAAGAGCTGAAAAAGATCAGTTAAGAATTTAAACTTTAAAACAATATTTTTTTATAAATAAAATGTTCCCCAAAATATAGAAATACATATTTTTGTTATAAAAATAAGATTTACATAGCAATACTTAATGGTACTGTTAGACAAAATCAACAAGGTTTGTATCCTGTATTTTTGAAAGCATATTATTAAATATACAAAGAATACAATATTAAATATTAACATAATATTTTCATTAAATGTATATTTATTTATTTATAAGGGCGCCACATACATCGTTTTTGAAATTCAAGGGGTCAATTTATTTTATACAGCGCAAAAACATTATTGTCCAATGCTATTTATACAATTGACATTAAATTGCCTGATTCCTCAATCAAGACCCCTCCTAATTTGCTATATTTATTTTATTAATTAGTTAAGTGCACTTTCCTGATAAAATTCTTCAAGGGCACGAGCTATTTGTATATGTTTATTATAATAAAAAATCTATTCTTATCTCAAAAATAAACATTTGAAAATTATAACAGGAAACCTCTCGGTTACAGTATTAAAAACTACGTTTTCTTCAAGGAGTCTTGATGTAAGTTGTATTAAAAGTGCCATCTAGTGTGATTTGAAAGAACAAACAACTCTAGTTATAAATAATTAAGTGCAATTTGCAAATTCAACCGATATATATTGTTATAAAATAAAATTCAAACAAATTTTATAAATTTAAAAATGTCCATCAACATAAATTGTTGAAAACTGGGATATTTTTTGGTTTGATTAATATTATCTGCAAACAACTGACAAGTTTGACAGCCTCAACTACTTAATTCACAAATCATAATATTAGGCCACGAGGTTTTAAACTAAACTCACGTGTGTGTACCTTAATTGAAAAAATTACAATCATGAGTGACGGTCAATTCAGTGATTACGAAGAAGATATATCCGCTAAGATTAAATCTGTACGGGTAAGTACTTTAAATTTGATAAATAGTTGATCTTTACTTCAAACTTCCTTTAAAAATCTAACGTGTGTTCCTTATATCTTAAATTTAGTTTGTAGATATTCCTACTTATAAAGAAATAAGTACTGATGATGAAGAACTTGATTCAGATGATTACTTTTATGACTCTGATGACCCCACAAGTGGCTCATCTAAAAAGAATCATGTTAATGCTCAGGCTCCTTCAAATAAAGTGACATTATACCAACCAACAGAAAAGTTATTCAAAAAGTATATTAATCGGATAAATGTTGAACACTATGAACCATCACAACACACAGAAAAATTTATAGAAATGAATGATAGAAAAAGTGATAGTATGAGAATAAGAATAAAAGATAAACAAGATAGAGCTACAGCTGAGCAAGTCATGGATCCAAGAACTAAAATGATTCTTTTTAAACTTCTCAATAGAGGAATTATTAATGAAATAAATGGTTGTATATCAACAGGTAAAGAAGCAAATGTTTATCATGCCACTTCAAATGATGGTAAGAATTTTGCAATCAAGATCTTTAAAACATCAATTCTTGTCTTCAAAGATAGAGACAAATATGTATCAGGAGAATATAGATTCAGAAATGGTTACTGCAGATCAAATCCAAGAAAAATGGTTAAAACATGGGCTGAAAAGGAAATGCGGAACCTAAATAGATTGTTTAATGCCCAGTTAAAAGTTCCTGAACCTATAATACTTCGGAGTCATGTATTAGTTATGGAATTTATGGGTGAAAATGGATGGCCATACCCAATATTGAAAGATGTAGAATTATCACAAGCAAAAGCAAGGTCTATTTACCGTGATTGTATATTAATGATGTGGAAAATGTTTAATATATGCAAATTAGTTCATGCTGATTTATCTGAATACAATTTATTATACCACAATGGTAATGTTATCATGATAGATGTCTCACAGTCTGTAGAACATGATCACCCACATGCTTTTGAGTTTTTGCGTAAAGATTGTACAAATATATCTGAATTCTTTAGAAAGAGAGGTGTTGCTACTTTAACAGTTAAAGAGTTGTTTGATTTTATCACTGATGCAACTATTAATGAAGGTAACTTAGAAGAATGTATGGAGAAATTATCAGAAAAGACTGCATCACGTAACTTTGAAGAGATGACAGCACAGGAGCAGATTGAAGAGGAAGCATTCAAGAATGTTTACATTCCTAAAAGATTAACAGATGTAAGTCATTTAAAATATTGTATTTAAATTATTATTGTATCAATCATAATATTCTAACTCTTTAGATATGAAATTCTAGTTTTAACTAACCAATGTATTCATTATAAGGTAAATAAAATTTCATTATTATATATATACATCTAAATAATATTATGAAATACTATGTATATATATTTTCTACACTCTTATTAGGTAACATGTTTATTGTGGTTATTTCTCGGTTACAGGTTATAAATTATGAGCGTGATATTAAAAAAGCAAAGGAAGGTGACACAGCAGACTTGACATACAAGAAAATTGCTGGTTTCAATGAAGATCTAACAACTGTAGATAAACCAGATATTTTGCGGGAGGATAACGGTTCTGAAAGTGGTTCTGAGAGTGATACCAATAACCAACCAGATAATGATAGTGGTAACATTTTACCCTTCAAGTATAATAGTTTTTAATAGTATTCATATATATTTAGTATAACCACCAAGAATTTTCTCAAATTTTATTGGTTTATCAAAATAAGAATAAAAAGAATTATCATTAAAACTATTACCCAATAAGTATCGTCCTAGGATACCTACAGGGTAAAACAGATATTCTTATGCATCAGTTGTTTCACCTATTTTTTATTAGCCTACTTTATTAATAGGAATTGATTTTAATTACTCAGTTAATGAAGAATGTCAGACCTAGGGCAAATCCGTGCTTATAATTTATCAAATGTTGAAATATTTATTGTGTCACATTAGTTTAGAAATACCAAGTTGTGCTAAAATATATAAATGATAAATAATAGTTTCAGGAACCAAGTTCAATAATTCTGCTCGACCAAGAGATGAATCGCCAAATAGTAAAAAGGCTCGTAAAAAAACTATCAAAGAAGAAAAAGCAGAAAAAAGAAAGACGAAAACAAAGAAACACATTAAGAAAAGAAGAGATAAAGGAAGTGTTAAAAAATAATTATTATATATATGTTCATAGTACAATATTAATTTAATACAATATAAATATAAAACTCAAGGTTATTTATGCATTTTCTTTATTGCAAAAGTAAAAAATTACATTCCTGTAACATATTTAATATTGTGCTCTAAGATTCTGTTTTATACATATATAGTTGTACAGACTTCTAGTAAAATCAATAATAAAAAAATACAATTTGATGGTTTGCTATTTAAGTACATAAAAGTATTTAAAGTACAGTGACAAAACGAGCTTATTTTGCTTAATAGACTACCAAATTTGCATTCAAAATAAATAGGAAATAGCAGACTTGGGTCCTTGGTGCTTTAATGAAATTTACCAAATAAATACGATTATTTAAATAAATAAACTGTTGACGTTTCTTTAATGTGAAGTTACTGAACATTCGCCAGTTTTTATAATACATAGTGAACTTTTTGAGGAATTTGTGAAAATATTTTTTTTAAAACCAACGCATGAACCATTTCAGAAAGTTGGCGCACATTCTGTCAGCAAAATTAAACCAAAAATCTGTAAATTGTGTAATGCAAGGCATATAAAATCTAGCAGTACCTCAACTATTGGTTCACTGTCATTGTCTAGATTTGATAACTGTTAACGCACAACACCATTGCTTGGGGTGTTACCACACACTGCAGTTATCAAATAATACGCATTAAATATGGCTGAATAACTGCTATATAATATTTTTGAACTATGAACCATCAACGAAGTTCAAGCTATGTGTGGAAGAAAAATATTTGTTGGTAATCATCTTAAACAATTCACATTAGAAACAATTTTAACTGTGTTATGTTATAACAGTCAATGAAATCAATATAAACTGAATAATATACATCATCATTCATCATTTCAGCCGTAAGACGTCCACTGCTGGACATAGGCCTTCCCCTTAGATCTCCATGAATAATATACAACAATCACTAAAAATGGACAAGTGCTATTTTTATCAGTCCGAAACCTTGAAAAAGAATTGATTTTTTTGCATAAATAAAACTAGTACCCTCACACCACTATTTTAATTTTTTTTTTTTCACCATTTAATTTCCTATTCATTATTTTAATTTGCCACAATGCAACATGATAGAATATTGTATTTGTAATAATGATTTTGCATTATATATATGTATCGAATCATTATTTCATATATCCTACAAGTTGCATTTTGTTAAATAAATATTTAAAATGCTTCTTTTAATGGATACCGCATACGATGAGTTTTGAAATAAAACGTTGCTCTTGCACGCACTAAATGTCCCTGACAACTAACCGCCCTATTACTATGGAAAACACGTCTTATTAGTCCATAGTACATTTCTATGAGCAATCTAACTTGTGTTTTTAGAATAAAATGTCTGTGTATCTTTAAATACTAATACCAAATATTGAAAACAGTTCATATATACAATATTTTATAAAATATTTCGTCCTAGTTCCATACTGATGAGAATTAAAATACAGTTCGAAACAAGTAAAAGAACAAAAGTTTCTTTGTGTATTATATTTACATAATGTAAGTACAACAATATCACTGGGCAAGAAAATGCTTAAATTAACGTTAAAGTGGCACTTCTGATACTCTAATAAGTACATCTAATGTTTCGACCATTGAGCACAACGAAATTACTAAATAAATGTCGAGAATGAAACGACAATAATAAAATGTCTATTTTGGTCTGTGTGTCCTGGAATGCAGCGCTACAAATTGATAGTGCCAATTTTTATTTACAAGAATTCTTTGGAATACCACAGAATCACCTTTAGTTCGAAAGAAGACATCAACATTTGAATACGCTCAAGTATCTATATCAAACCTATAAAAGTACAATTTTTACACTGACGCACTCATAATTCTTATAATACTCTATCATCGTTTATAATCAGTCAGGCCCTCAGAATTCTTTGGTTCGCCTGTTTGAAAATGCATTACATCACAAACATAACATAAATTATTTTTAATCTATCACATGGTTTTACTGCTTCCGCCTTACTTCATTTATCATGTCGCGAATCGCCACCTTAGACCCATAAAGCTAATAAACCGTACGGTGACCATGATGGTGACCATTATGAAGATCTCGAACCATACAGAGCCGTTATCGATGTCCAAGTACTGCAAAAGAACGTCGGGTTTCGAAAAGTGACAGTACACTTCGTTGCATTCCAGCGGCTCCCGTCCAAAACCGAACATAGTCAAGACCATGGCGACTATACCGCATCGGATGAATGACGTTTTCATGATTATTTTCATCATGAGAGGGATTCTGTGCGCGAAGTCGAAGCCGTATATGCCAACCCCAAGGAACGGAGCGATTGCGGCCGGCCCAATAGCACATCCATTCTGTAATTGAATAGTTTTCATACATTTTTCTTATAAAGTAAATGAAGTAACAATATTTATAAATCTATACTTTTCTTGAATAATTGCTTTCTTACAATAATATATGTACCTAAAACATATATAATAATAAATGAATTCGAAATTCGCCGACATGATAATTATTAAATCAGATTACCACATACTTTTATAAACGGTTCATTGTTTTAATTATTGTTATGTATTGAATTGACCATTTGTGTTGTAAAATCAGTGAATCACACGCAACAGTGTATGTCTCGTGCCTTCTTACGGGTTATACTTTTTCTTTTGGTAATATTGTTAACAATTAACGTTTGTAGAACGTGTTTTAATCTAATTTAAAACATTGAATTATTAGAAATTTTAAACCAAAACCTTCCAATAACAATACACCTGGTGCGTGAAACAGTAATTACACTTTCTTTCGCTTAATAAGTGAGTATCGGAGGTCCTTGTAATTATATTGCTCAAGCGGTGTAAAAAGCCTTACACAATGGATTGTGGCGCGGTTTTATATGGACGGTGGTAATCTCTTACTACAGAGACCACCCGCCTGCTCAATTGTCCGAAGTGATACCACGGGCTCACAAGTATTTGTACTGCGTTTCGCAGAGTGAGTGAGGATATCGGCGATCCTTAAAAGTGCCGCTTAAACGGCGTAAAAAGCCGGCAACTCAACCGATGCGCGGACTGTGTCGCGGTTGTTCATCGGCGGCGGTGTTCTCTTACCATATAGGAGACCCACCCGCTCCGTTGTCCGCTATAGTATAAAAAACACATAAGAAAAGAACTTACCCTAATACTAAAAATGGATCCGATGGCCAACCCAAAACCCTCTGCGACCAAAGACACAACGTTGCCGACGAGACAAAAGACCAGGAATCTCATGTGGGTGTATGGCACACCGGTCATAATAAATACGATTGTCGAGAAGATGACATTTAATGTGATCTGTACTGGTAGCTTTGAAACCGTCAACGCTCCATAGTAAGGTATTAGATTGTACCATCCATTAAAATGTTCTTTCTTCACTAATTTCACTTCTTGAGGAACTAAAAAAGGTTGAAAAGTGAAAACATAGTAATATTTCAAATCTCTGCTGTAAGAATTATTATCTTTAAATGAATTGTCTTGGAATGTCCGTAAGAAACATCTGATGTCACGGCATTGATATTATTGCAATCTACACCTAAAATATGGAATTATATATAACCAGATATTTATATTTAATAATTTAATTTATACTAAGCTTTGAAATTATTTTTTTATTTATAATTCGGTATTATTTAATATATAACGTTTGTTTAGGGTTATGATACCTTTGTTTGGCTTTTATGAATGCTATTACTTAGTATTTCCGAATTAAAAATTTAATATTTTACGTTACCGCAAAAACCAATTAAATTAAACTAAAAGGTCAACATAATATTTTGGCTAATATTAATATTACTTTTGAGCTATTAATAGTATTAAAGATATAATAATTATTATTACATCATTCTATAATAGTTCAGTGTAAGAAGGCATATGACTAAGGATTTAAAGGAACTTTTGGACGTTTTAAATTTATCTATATAAGGCTTATACTTACAAACTAATACTGGGACCATAATTTGTGTGTATGCGAAAAAAATAATGAGACCGACACACATCTTCAAATGGTTAAACATCTGTGTGCCATCATTCGCCATATTGAAAAAACAAATGCCTATTAAAATCGCACAGCCTACGTGGTGCACACTTTGTATCCATAATGCTGAAAAAGGAAAAATTTTATTGTTTATAATTTTCTTGTTTGAAAAACAATTTATTAAAATTGATTTATAGACTAATTTCACTCACAGGTCACTTTGGGACAAAATAAAAGATGTCTCGTCAAAAGTAGTTACCTAATATACCCGAAGTTCGAGAAATATATATAATATATGACGTATTCTAGAATTTTTTAAACTTCAAGCTAAATAAATTACATATTTTTCAATTGAATAAAAATAATAAATAATTCATACAATTAAAGTTTTTTTATATAAGATTGGTAGCAAATGAGCAGGAGAGTCAGCTAGGGCAAGCGGTCCTCCGCCCATGGAAATTCCCAGCCCTTGCAGAGCCGCGTGAAACGCACGCGAGCCGCAGAAGTGGTGCGCGGTACAAAATGTCTTTAAAAAAGGTTAATTATGGAACGACAAATATCAAGGTAATAGCGAAGAAACTTTGCATTCTGCCCCGATGTTCGAAGGTGAAAATCAACAGCAAAGTTAATTTGTACTGTGTTTTTTACTTTGTACACACAATGTTCGTTCCTATATAATTTCTGAACATTTTAATTGCCTTCATGATTACAATGTATTAACCAGATCAGTTATTAAGAAGTCGGTCAGATATTATTAAAAATAATTATTATGTTAATGGCGCGAAATTGTAACAAAATGTCGGCTAGATAATTCTATATTGCAGCTTTATTTCTACGTCGTTCTAATATTAGATTCTAAGAATTCTTCAATAATATGTTAAAACATAGATGGAAAGGTATTTTTTATATCAAATTTAATTATTCTTTTTTTAAATGCAAGTAATTAAAAGGTCACCTTGTCGATTTCTTGATATTTGCAGCAACATTCTAGTCAGCAGTATTACGAATTGTTCGAAGTAAGTAGTGGAGTAACCTAAGCTTTCGACTTTTTGCATCTTCATCCAGGCGATCGAAGAATCCTTTGACATTTTACTAGCCAATGTCGTTGACGACGCTGACCTATACTCGTCCATATTGTACGTGCACTTGTCAGTGGATAGCACTATTGCCGTTTCATGAACGTTGTCTTCCGTTTGATAGCAGATCTTTAATTGCATACTACTGACTGGCTCCTGGTTGGAGCTTTCTACTTTGGATGACTTATAAAGGCTTCCATTTTGTATTTCTTCTGTTAAAATCTGTATGCATTCATTGTTCTCCGTCAACTCTATTACTGAAAGAAAAAAATATTTCCTTTAGTCTTTTTCAGAATTTTATGTAAAAAAGTATATTAAGGCTTTAAAACCCTTTTCAATATATTATTAACAAATAAGTATTACAGTTTATATAATTATGAACAAATAAAAACTATAAATCAGTATAATACATAAATTGCATCTAAGCTAAAAAATCAGCTATATTTTATGTGCTTTCAAACAAAATCGTAATAAAATATATGAAAATAAAGTTAATAAACTTTATTTTAATAAGTTTTCTTGGATTACTTGTTCTGTTTTTTTAGCGGTTTGAGTTGTCATTATTTCTTTTCTAATTTCTGGTATATAATAAGAGTGTATTGTATAAAAGCTATAAAAAATAAGTAAAATAAAAGCATCAAATATTGTTTATCATTTAGAGCAAAACAATTTTGTTGTTTTACGATCACTAATATCGCGTCATGAATTAATAATATAAAAATAAATGTGCACGAGACAAAGCCTTAGGCAGATAAAACCCATTTGACTGACACAACTTGATTTCCATGTAATAATCTAAATTGCCTTTTAATGAAATAATATTAGCGTAAAAACTTTTGAAAGAAGCCTGTGATTTGTAAACCAATAATTGCGGTGACGGACAAACTTTTAAAAGTTTCTACATAGAAACAACGAATTATGAAATAACAGTACTTAAATAACCTTACAAAACTACTTAAGTTAGTATCTAAGTGTTTGATACTTAAAAGCTCTCAACTTTTTTAACATCCGTATTCGAATTACTATAAAAGAATCAACATAACATTTAACTGCCTCATCACGAATCTTGCGCATATGTGGCCATGACAATATCAATTGTTCGCCTATTCAAATCTGAAAAGCACTTACAAGTACGAAGACTAAACTAAAATCCATTACCGTTGTATTTACTCTTTTTGGGGAATCTTCTAGAATTCGTCAATAATAATGAATAACACTAGACAATATTAATGCCATTTAATATATTACCTAGCCATTTTATTGAATTAAACACAGATGCCGAAATATCTTAATAATAAATAAAATTGTATTATTATATGTATTGTGTGTATGTGTTTTGAAGAAGAAACTAAATTAGATTCTTACAGATTACTCAACGTGAAAAGGTACTTGTACTGTTTTCGCTGAGTGAGTAAGGATATCGGAATATAAGTCTGTCAAAACCATCAATGCATGAACTTTGGCGCAGTTTTCCATGGGTTGCGGTGTTCTTGTACTATATAGGAGACCCACCTGCTCCACTGTCCGAAGATTTTAATATAAAACTTACTATAATCGGCTGGGTTGTGATGTTTAGGGCACCTTAATCCCAGATTTGAAAGATGTGGTACCATGGCTTCAGTGTCTCCTTGATAGATGCATAGACCATCAGCGATTATATACGCCTGTAACGAAAACAATAGTCATCAAATAGGACCTCCAAATACAGTTCCATAGGAGTTATTAACTGTGTCCACATTGCCAGTGTGATACTCATGACTTTAAGAAACTATCTGTCATAAAACAGTAAATAAAAAATAAATTATATCAAATTATAATATAATAAATAACACTTTCAACACTTCCAATTTACTTCTTCTATATACATATGTTGTCTTGAGTAACTTCAAATTATAACATTCATAATAATTATATTAATATCATCCCACACCGGATATTGTTAGGTAAATCCAATATTACAAAAAAATGGAATGACGATGTTCATAATTGCATTGCGGAGACGACTGAACTTGCGATATTAAATAACTCGGCAAACCGCTACTCATAGATCGATTCGACAAGCTTTTCGAGTTTTCTATTTTTTTATATATGAACGGCCAAAAGCAGCCAGCTTACGATTTTTTTTAAATCTTTTTTGGAGAACAAATAGTCCAATACCCCTTACCATAGAACCATACCCCTAGCTGTGGCGTGACCGTGGGCTTGTTCCCGATATTTCAGGCTACATCCTTAGTGATGAAAGGCACACGTTTGAATTATATATTGCTATCCTAGCCGTCTTAACTAAGAAACAACACATACTACTTTAGCTAAATTGAGAATATTATACTGCAGTGATAAAAACGTTAATTTATGGAAACTCAAAACTGTGTGGCAAAAAATATACTTTTTATCAGCTTTAAACTCGATTTAAAGTGGTAGGTACCTTGACTTGTTTTTAGAATACCTTCCAAATACGGAGTGGTTAATGCCAAACCTAGAAATATTCGTAATTGATTAGCCACTATTTTAGACTGTTTAGTTAAATCTTTACTTACCTACCTACGTAGCACTGTAATTATTTCGTTCATCATACTGAAACTATGTACTATTTATCAAACAGTTGTATATTATCAGTTATTCTTTTTTATTAAAATAAAGACAAACCTTTTAAATAGAAAACCTGAGAAACCAGGTTAGAAATGGATATGGGGTTGAAGTATCTAAATGGTTTTGTTATTACTTTATTAACTTATTAACTAGATGATCAGATGTGTGAACTTTCGACGTAGTTTTTGTTCCAATGCATCATGGCATAAGATATATTTTTATTTTAACAATATATTTAAAATTTTAAACAATTTATTTAATTATTTAATATATTAATCTATTTCAATGTATATTACAACACAAAACAAATAGAATTCAAAAAAATATTATTTTTTTTTTAAATATTCGATGTTATGCATTCTATAATATTCGAATATTATATTCGTTGTTTTCTTAATATGAACAGTCAGTTATGGACAATGTACCTATATGTCTAAAATGCCAACTTAATTTTTGTTTTTGGCTAAAGGTTATATGCATATAGCCATCACAGCTTCAGACTATGGCTCGCCGTGAGTTTAAATTTTAGCCCCTACTAGCGCAAGGGCATTTCTTGCGAGACACGAACCTCGGCTTGGCCCGTTGTGGGGTCATGAGCCCAAGCAGCCGGTCGTAAGCTCACCGGGTTGAGTCTGGCGACGTAGCTAAGTCCTCGCCCCCGTATCCGGCGGAGGCGGTTGTCAAATTGAATGAGAAGATTATCAAAAAATTACACTTGGTAATTTAATCTGGTAAGTACAGCGGACGAAAAAAGATTGTATATAACTTCACGACAATAATACATCAAATTAATAAACAATAGAAAAATAGCTATAAATCACTAGATTCTAATAATATATTAATGTTATGTAAAAACGTATTCAATACTTGCTATTGCGCGCTTCTTACATCCCGCCTTTGAATTCATTTAAATTGGAATCGAATCACTGTCCTTCAACAACTCCATTAAATAAAGAGGTTTTTGAATCGCCACGGGCTATGATATTTTTTATAGGTTAGACAGCAATCCTACATAAGTTATATTTAATTATCCATATTGTGTATGTTAATCTTCAAAAACTATGAACATATTTTTGTAATGGTAGATGCGACGACATATTATAAAATGTTTAATACTATTTCAGGTAGTTCTTATTTATTCGGACCGGTTTTATAATAATTTTATAATATATTTAATAACAAGCCTTTACTAAGGCATACAACTATATTTAATGAACCCTAAATGTCTGTAAAGGGTAAAGGTGGATAAGAATAGCAGTGTAATGGTTTTAGTACCCTTTTTTTTCAACGACGCCAATGGACAACCGCGCCAAGTCCACGTATTGGTTGTGTTGTCGACTTTTTACGCCTATAATAAAGCAGCATTTTTAAGGGCCTCAGATATCCTCATTCACTCACACACACGGAAAAATATAATTTCGTTGATAAAATTCAATAGAAAGCCAGGAATAAATGCACTATATTGTGAATAATAACATAAAATGTCATTTCTATTCTTGCAGAGAAACTCAATTGTGTTTTCATTGATTGCGTCATTCAATCACTACAAGACAATACTGTATTTTAGATGAATAAAAACTTCTGTAAGAGTACTTTAAAATAAGAATTACCTTTAAACATTAAAATGTCATCAATGTTGGAAAGAGTAATAGTAATTTTCTTATAGATTAGCAATGCGTAACTGGGTCATATATGATTAATGTAGATTCTAGATAAGGCTTTATTAATGCTGGGTAATATATAAGTTACAATTACACAAGTTATTTATGCAACAAATTGTCGATATCAATCTAATTATGATTATGGAAATATTCAAGCTGTATATTCATTTATTCATGAGTTCGTATGAGAGCAAAATGTATATTTATCCAATATTATATTAATAAATTGAAGACGTTATTGGCTTGAATATTAATTAAAAATTTAAATTCTTCTTAATTTTTTGGAATCTACGAGTATGATTAGCCATAGATGCAAAATTATGAGGATTAGGTAATAATTTTGCCACTGTCCGTATTATATATTTACAGAAATAACGACAGAGAACCAAAAGTTGAAATTTCCGAAACCGCGAACTAGTTGAAGTAATTTTTTAGTCAACGACAATTTAAATTCTATAATGTTTCAATTGTTAAGTTTTAATTGTGACATTTAACAGAATTCAAATGTATATTGTATATTACATACGACGTACGGTAAACGTTAAATTTATTACATGTATTATGAAATATTTAGGCTATTTAAAGTATAAGGATTAAAATGTAACTTGACTTAAGCTATTGTCTTGAACGTCGAAACCCCACGACCAGTTCAGCCGTGACAACACACCATGGTTTTTTAACTTAAGTGGTGGCAACTGATCACGAGGCTCAGGTAGGTTAAGCGGTCCTCCACCCATGATTACCAGTTACCACCCGCCTGCTAGCCCGCGGATGCGTAGCCGGCCTAGGGATATGTGCACTCTTTAACCTCAACCTTTTTATTAATATAATTTTTATGATTTCCGTTTATCATGTATACCGTAGAGATGTAACAGCTCGTGGTAATACCAGGCCACATATAATATGTAGTTTTTTGAGCACCGGACATCATCAACGATCGCGAATAATCTCAAGTAGCATCTTTTATATAGTCATCACTATGATAAGATCATTGATTTAAATGTACAATGCTTGAAATATATAAGCAACCTTAACACTAATACAAGTACAATAAGTGGTAATCACGTTGAGAAAAATTCAATATAACTATGATTTAATGAAACGCAAAAAACTTCGATTGAATAGATCACTTCAATCAATTATTTAACATCCACTCATCTTTGGGCACTACACAAGTCCCTGCTTTGTAAAGAGGCTTTGTTGAACTTGTAGGTAAATAACTTTTTTATAAATTACCTGATCAAACAGCTCAAAAAGCGATGCGGCTGGTTGGTGGATTGTGCAGACAACAGTTCTGCCTTGCCTCGCGAGCTGTTTCAGTAGCTTCACACACTGCAGAGTTGTGACGTTGTCGAGGCCGCTCGTTGGCTCATCGAGAAAGAACACAGGCGGATTGTTCACCAACTCCAGCGCGATTGACAACCTTAGGAAAATAGAAAACCAAACTTTTCATATAATACCTACAATGTTACTAATACCTACTGAGCGTTTTTTAACACATTCTGTGCCGCGCACTACCTCTCTGTGGAATCGGCTACCAGCGGAAGTATTCCAAACCAATACAACCCGGGGAACTTCAAGAAAAGAGCGTACATTTTCCTTAAAGGCCGGCAATGCACCCGCGGCTCTGCAAGGGCTGTGGGTGTGCATGGGCGGAGGACCGCTTGCCCTAGGTGAGCCTCCTGTTCGATTGCCACCGTTAATATTAAAAAAAATACAATGTATCCTTGAAAATAATAAAAAATAAATGGGTAACTTCTGTAACAACTCTTTGAGGTTAGAGCAAATAGAATGATGTTATTTTTTTAACGGGCAACGGAGCAGGCGGGCGTCGTGTAGAAATCACCTCCACCCATGGACAGACGCGCCATAATCTGTGCTTTATCTGTGTTGCCTTTTTACGCCACTAATGAAAACCAATGTATACCTCTTCTTTTGTCCACCGGAAAGCATATCTGTCTTAGTATGCTGATGCTCTAGGAGGCCTAATTCTTGTAAAATTTCCTCTGAAGGTGCCTTCGTCCCTTTTGGCAATTTCAAGCTGGCAGCAACGTCAATCGCCTCTCGCACAGTAAGCAGTGGCTGTAGCAGGTCTTCTTGCGTTATGTAACACGAAGACCTTTGAAATTCCCGCTCATCACGCCTTTCCCCGTTAACTAAGAGTTCACCTGTTACACCAGCGGACCTGAAGTGATTTCATTATTAATATTTATTTATAAAATCGAATAAAATAAATGCATATAAAAATTGTATAAAGCAATTATAATAATTAAGTAGAAACACTTATATTTGTTTACATTATTAACATTAACTTAATCGGTATTTCCACTAATTCA
>DWCF01003519.1:0-19330 GCA_018230265.1 Delias oraia
TTAACGACAACTCTTTATAACGCTATAAAATGCACAGTCCCTTCAGTGTCGTTATATAGAGTTTACACTGTATATACTACGCACTAATTGGACCAGCTAGTCCGAAGTTATACCAGGAACTCACAGAATACTCAGCGTGAAACAGTACGTGTACTGTGTTTAGCAGAGTGAGTGAGGATATCGGAGGCCCTTTATAGTACCGCTTAAGCGGCGTAAAAAGTCGGCAACATAACCAATGCGCGGAATGTGGCGCGGTTGTTCATGGGCAGCGGTGTTATCTTACCATATAGACCCATCTCCTCCGTTGTCCGCAATAAAATAAAAAATATATAAATGGAAACTTGTAGGACTGCGGGTGGGTTACTGACTTTTAAGGGATAGGTATGCTTTTTTTTAAGTCGCCAAGTATCCATCTGAAGTAAGTAAAAATCACTGATACGTAAAGAATATGGATGAGTACAGAAACGCCCTTAGCTAAAATGACGCTATTTCGCAAATATTTGAGAACCTCCCAGTTGTAAAGCAATATAAATTGTCTTTTGACTAAGAAATTTCGCACCTTAAAGAATGTAGTTACCATGACAGTCCGAACGGTTGGATGTGTCAATACGAAGAACAAATATCTGGCGTTCGGTATAGATTTTTTTTCGTGGTCTGAAGAGGCTCCAACGTCGATTAGCCGTCATGTACTTCTCAACAAACATACACGCTGGGTGTTAAAGACAGTCCTCTGTGCACAGCCTGCATGAATGCGGACGAGAGAGCCAACCACATGCTGCTGGAATACTTTGAGGTGGCAAAATACAGACCACAGCACCTCGGGACACCGGGATCGTTGCAGGAGGTGGCCCCGGCAACAAGATGATGATGATTCAAGATCTTGGCTGGCAGAAATGATATCGCCGGTTCTCCCACGCAAAATAGGCGCAATAATGACGTCGAGTTGCGGAAACCAGCCCGTCTTACAATTAGATTTTTTATGTAAACGTAAGAAACTGACCTGATGCGTGGCCATGCTGTTTGGCATAGACGAGACGACAGTCACAGTCTGGTGATGTTGTTGGTTCGAATCGTGCTGAGCCATATTCATTTGTTGCTGATTCTGTCCTTCTGTTATCTGTATACAAAAAAAAATATCCTTAATAAATTTCACTTTTTTTATGATGTAGCAGACAACGGAGCTGGCGGATCACCTCTACCATAGAATATTATTATATTATATTTGATATATTAGAATATATACCATAGATTATCGCTTTAGCTTTAGTTGTGTTACGGACTTTTTACACCCTTTGATTTTAATTTGATTTCCTCGGATGTCTTCACTCACTCCGCGAAATCCAGTACAAGTATTGTTTCCATCTTTGTATTCTGAGAATGTGTGATATCACTTCGGACGAGACGTCACAACTATTGCGTCAGAATGGCTCTCCTACGGATAAGACAGTATTTAGACACTCGGCCGGCCAATAACAGGCCCTCCAAACAGCGAATATATAATATACATAATAATAATATTATAAAAATAATATTTTATTATCTCACTTCGTAAATTTATAAGACCACATACCTACGACTTACGAGACTCTTAAAGCTCATTTGATAAAATAAAAGTTGTATCGAGTAGAAAAAATTATAACATCTTTTCAATATTGCGTTAAATTGCATCTCTAGCAAACGTTCTCGTTTATATGAGCCAAGTCTTGACTACGGGGCGTGGAAACACAATCATGGTTCCAGATATAATCCTATTACAGTAGCAATTATAATTTCATTCATAATTTCTTGGGTCTCTGGAAGTGCTTGACAGTGGCCGGGCGAGTTTCTTAATACTGTCGCATCCGTGGGAGAGCCATACTGAAGTATATGCTGAAGCAATAATTGGGGCGGCTCGACCGAAGTGATACTAGGAGCTCACAGAATACTCGGCGTGGAGCGGTAGCTGTACTCGAAACGATACTTCTGTGTTTTGAGTTTCTGTGAGTGATTGAGGATATAGCAGACCCTTGCCTCTCAAGCGGCGTAAAAAGTCAGTAACACAAGCAATGCGCGGACTGTGCTGCGGTTGTCTATGGGAAGCGATTTTCTCTCACCACGCAGGAGATACAACAGCTCCGTTCTCCGCTATAACATAAAAAAGCAAACTCAAAACTTATAGACTTGAACAAAAATAGATTGGATTATGTGTAGAGATCGCAGCAAAAACCTGCCTTCGGCGGAAACGATGAAGACCCATTTTGGCTCCCGGCTACACATCAGTGAGACAGCGTCCAGCCCCTCAGCTGGACCTCGTTCGCGCGACGGCCTAAGCCGATTTTTTTTAGGAACGACTATCTCGGCGTTGGTCATACGGCCTTTACAGATTAACGCGCGCTGTATGGCGCGCATTTTGCCGCAACTAGCGCAAGGGCGTCTCCTGCGAGACATGAACTTCTGTGTGGATCGACGCGGGGATGTTGGCCGCCTGAGCGACCGGTCGGAAGCTAATCGGGGTGGGCTTTGCGACAAATACCGGCCCTCGGTTCTTAGCACTTCGGTTTTTAGCGCGGTTCCTACACAGAATCCTATCATATGATATTTTTTCTTTTGTCCTCTACGGAGGCTGTCCCTTTGTTGTTGGCTTGTGTGATTTCATCATCCGAAACGTGTAATACATTTAGCGGCCTCCGATGCGTTGAGCGCCTTTGTCTGGTCGGCCCAAGCCGAGGTTCGTGTCTCACAGGAGACGCCTTTGCGGTAGTCGCGGCGATATTTAAACCCATTCTCAGCGAGCCCGCGAGCGTTCCCCGCCCGTGTTAAGCTGTAAAGGCCACTCTGGCCAACGAGTTGCCATTCGTATAAAAAACAGGGCGTAGAAAATTAGATGCTTACATTTTGAGATTTTATCTCTCCACTCATGCCGGTCTTGTGATTCTTGTCGAATAGTAGGTTAACGCTGTTTTGCGGGGACGTCAGGAAGCTGAGATTGATTTCGCCTATGCCCGGCACATTGAATTGCTGCGTGTGAACAGAGTTATTGACAACCTGGAACAAGAGATCATTCATTCACTTTAGAATCATGAAACAAGTATACCTTCAAATATACATCAAATCTGGAAGGGATCTCATTCTTATAGAGGTTTCTCACTAACCCGAGATTCTCGCTAATGCACGCAGAGATAACAAGCACGTAAATCTCAGATCAAGTACAAATTCAGTAAATACATTCTGTGTCAAAAAAATCGCACAATTTTTTTTTCAATAAATCACTCCTAGAATCTAACATCACATATACCACCCATTTGTGAAAAAATATATGATTGTACAGTGCCCTTCGATATCTTTATATTTATCACCTGTAGCATTAAAAGAAATAATTACCATTTCTAATCAAGGACCAATCATTAAGATGTTGGAAAAATGTTAAATATATTGTAAATGTAGTTATATTCATAATAAGCACAAAATATATGTACATACATATGCATTAATAGTGTATTTAGAGCGTATTTTTATTGTAACTATGTAGTTCCGTTATTTCTTCCTAATTAACATATTTTAAGCCTCGTAGCCCTCAAAAGATCCCGGTGTCGGATAATAATTTATAATTCCTTCGGTCTCGGTAAAAGCTTGACAGTGGGGAGGCGAGTGTCGTTATACCGTCGCACCCGTGGTAGAGCCATGCTGACGCACTAATTGGGCCAGCTCGTCCGAAGTGATACCACGGGCTCACAAAATATACTCAACGTAAGGCACGAAAGAGGTGGGTCTCCTATATGGTAAGAGAACACCACCGTCCATGGACAACCGCGCCACAGTCCGCGCATTGGTTGTGTTGGTAACTTTTTACGCCACTTAAACGTCAATTTTAAGGGCCTCCGAGATCCCCACTCACTAAGCGAAACACAGTACAAGTACAGTTGATGGTTTCCAAGTCGTATATTATCGGTAAAACCTCTACTTACCCGGCAAACATGGAACTTTTCCAAGATTATTATAACTATTAATTATTATTATTCACAGTTATACCTGAACAAACTTCTGCTGCTGCAGATCTTGTTGAGTCTGAGGTAACTGTTGTATTTCAGACTTCGACTGTTGAGTTTGTGGCTGTAAGTGCTGCTGTTGTTGTTGTTGCTGCCGGTGCTGCTGCTGTTGTTGTTGTTGTTGTTGTTGCTGTTGTTGCTGTTGTTGCTGGTGTTGGTATTGCTTTTGATACTGCAAAAATACATTTGTTACTTTTATTATTTCATTATTATTGTATTTATAATAGAATATTGAAGTACTTTTTGTTCCATTTATTTCTTGAAAGCTTTAATTGGAAAGGCTCATCCGAAGTAATACCACAAACTCACAGAAAACTCAGTATAAAGCGGGATTTTACGATACTTGTGTTTCTCTGAGTGAATGAGGATATCGGAGGTCCTTAAAAATGCCGCTCGAGCGGCGTAAAAAGCCGCCCGTTGGCCATAGGCGGCAGTGTTCTCTTACCATATAGGAGACCCAACTGCTCTGTAATCAACTATACCATAACAAATTGAACAATAAAATACTATATTGTAAAAACTTCCATTAATTCATTAAATGTATTTACATATTTTAATTTTGAATATAAATAAATAATTGCATCTAAATACTTGTTATGTGCATTCTTACTCTTTCCCTCTTACCATTACGGTGAAAATATTAAAAAAAACATAAGCAATTAGTTGGAAGTAAATACGTGAACGATGACTATCTAGACATAATAACATAAACTAAGATTTTTTTTATCTTCGCCCGTTTCACTCGATGCAGATATTTTAATCACTTCAATATGTTAGACAACCATATCTTTGTAATAATTCTAATGTCGTCAATATGAGAGTCGTGGGATTATTATAAGATACAGCGGACGAGGCAGGCGAGTTCTACGAAAGTAACAGAATCCCAGCCCACGGGCATCTGCACCGATTATAATTTAAATACACTATGCAATTAATTGACGGTAAGTCTGTTTTTTTATTGTATAACGGACAACGGAGCAGGTGAGTCTCGTATATGGTAAGAGAACACATCCGCACGTGATCATGACAACTGTGTTGGAAGCTTTTTACGCTACTAAGCGGCACTTTCAAGAGCCTCCGATATCCTCACTTACTCAGTGAAACACAGTACCTACAAGTACCATTTCACACTGAGTATTCTGTAAGGCCGTGGCTAAGTAACGCCTGTGGTGTAAGCTTCGGATGACCCGGCCCAATAATAAACTTTACCGATGTATTTCAATTTTACATCGAAATATATAATTATATTAAACTTGTACGTAATTAAAAGGAAAAAAATCCTTCAGAATGTATAGCAAATTTCGAGAAATACTCTAGATGTAAATAATGATACAACTACAGTGTAAACTTCATGTAACGTCCCTCGATTTAACGACCAACTCCCTAAAGCGTCGAAATCAATTGGCTTTAATTGGTTTAGCTTTCACCTTTTCTTCTCTCCATTTAACGACAACTCTTTATAACGCTATAAAATGCACAGTCCCTTCAGTGTCGTTATATAGAGTTTACACTGTATTATATAACAATTATTCAGGCGAGTAGTCCTTGGCGTGTTCGATCTAGGACCTCCACCCATAGATTATTCAGATGCTAACCACTGACGACTAAAAAAGGTCACTATCGCCAGACTTGAATTATTAAGATGGCTATCCAACCGAAAATCTAGCGGGCAGGAGTCATGCACAAATCTAACAAAAAAGTACGTGTACTAATTAAATACAAGGACTAAAACCTTAAACCTCCTTGGATATGTTTTTAATAGTATAACGGATAACGGAGCACGCGGAGGTGCCTGTATGGTAAGAGAACACCGCCACTAATGGACAACCGCACCACAGTCTGCGCATTGGTTGCGTTGCCGGCTTTTTACGCCACTTAAACGACATTTTGAAGACCTCCGATATCCTAACTCACTTAGCGAAACATTGTTGAGGCACCGTTTAAGTACAACAATATTTCACGCTGAGTATTCTGTGAGCCCGTGTATCACTTCAAACAAGCCCAATTAGTGCGTCCGCATATCAGCATGGCTCTCCCACGGGTGTGACAGTATTAAGACACTCGCCCGCCCACTGTCAAGCCCTTTCAGAGACCAAATAAATTCTAAATTAAATTATAATTTATAATTGTCCGGACCGGGATTCGAATACGATATCTCTCGCTTCATGGTATACCTATTAAACTACTCAGCTGCAAGGCTCTAAAAAAATTATAATTGTAAGAACGGTACCTGCCCTTAAGAAATTTAAAAAGCATTCTGTCAACTTCGTTCAATAAATTTTAAGAGTTATTCAAAGTTTGAAATATAAATGGTATTGTTAGAAGACATAAAATAATTAAAATTTAGGCTTCATTCATAATTTATATGTCTTGATAAATTTAATTAAGAAGTTGCTTTTATACCGTAACCTATCATAAACTTTAGACTTGGCAAAAATAATTGGATTTATAAATATGTAGTTAGATTGCTTATAATCTATTCACTACAATTATTTTCTACTGTCGTAAGGTGCAGCTTTGAATCGGGACGAAAGTAAAATAACTATTGCTACCTGGGCATTCTACTCTCGCTCATAAATCCGAAACACAACCATAGCAATATATACTGTGGGTTTGGCAACGTCGCGAAAGATCAGCTCAGCCATTTTTGATTATTAAAAGCGTAGAGTTATAATTATTTTAATTTAACAAAGGCACAATACAATAACATTGATCGTAAACGAAATTATTTCTCACACCACTATTACATATAAACTTAGATATGTTTTTGCAACAAGTATTAATAGCCAATAGAGAAATAACTAGAACAGACCACTAACGTCAAAATCAATACTTTTGTGTATAAAATAATTATTAAATTAATATTTCACATGGGTTCGTCAAGCCAAATATTTTTAATAGCATATTTTTTACTAGTAAAATTACGGCCTCACAGAATACCCACCCGTGGGAGAGCCATGCTGAAGCATATGATGACCCACTACTTGGCTCGTCCTTAAGCGATACCTCGGGCACACAGAATTCTCAACGTGAAACGGTACTGGTAAGTGTGTTTCGCAGAATGAGTGGGGATATCGGAGGCCCTTAAAAGTGCCGCTTAAGCGACCTAAAAAGCCGGCAAGACAACTAATGCACAAATTGTGAAACGGTGGTCCATGGGCAGCGGTGTTCTTTTAACATATAGGAGACCCAACAGATCCGTTGTCCTCTATACTATGAAAAAATAGTGAAATTCACGAAAGAAACAAAGTCAGTCCCTTGAATTTGTAATAACAGTTCTAAAAGGATCCTACAGGTAGACGTCAAAGACAAAACGTGTAATACTTAAAAAAAAAGGTAGTTGCAGCGGAATATTGTTACAAGTTACATTTACTATAGTATTTTTTGATTTTTAACAGTAATCACGATCAAATGCCAATATTGTACGTATTTGACATAGCTATACTGTGAATTGGATTGTGTACCTACACATTATTTTATGGTCATAAAGACAAATAGGATAACAGCCAGCCGTCACTAATTTGGCCGGCTCGTCCTAAGTGACACCACGGGCTCACAGAATACTCAGCATGTAACGGTACTTATTCGTGATGTGTTTCGCTGTTAGTGAGGATACGGCCCTAGAAATTACACCGCTCAAGCGGCATAAAATCCGGGATAACTAAATCGCGGATCGTTGCACGGTTTTCCATAGGCAAAGGTTATCTCTTACCACAGAGGAGACCCACCTGCTCCGTGATACCATAAAAAATAATAAAAAACAATTTTTAGAAAAACAAATATATATATATAACCAGCGGATGCTATCAAAATGGACATCAATGTGAAAAAATACTGTTAGAATAAAGATTTGGATTCGCTCTAAGTTTTTTGCTAAAGGTTTCTAATTATCAAACGACTGAAGGGTTGTGTTGTAAAGGACGAGCCGAGAACGTTTTTTATGTGCAGTCAAAAAGCTTTTACTTTACGCACTGATTTAGTACAGCCGATGTTGATTAGTAAGAAATAAATTTTCGAAATAACAGTTTAAAAATAAAGAAACCATGTCCCGTTCTTGTATGCCTACCAGTACGACCTTCGATGTTAAACAGGTTTCGGTGGAGTTGGCAACTAATTTTTTGGTAAATTTACGATCGGTTTTTGACGTACAATTCTACAATTAACTGGATATATATATTTGCTAACTGGATATATATATTTTGCTCTGTAGATACATAGATGTGGAAAAATTGTTTTCAAATGATCGCCAAATAAAAGCGTTTTCAAATAAAAGCGAGAGAACACCGCCGCCCATGAACAACCGCGTCACGGTCACAGCAATGGCTGTGTTGGCGACTTCTTACGCCACTTTTAAGGGCCTGCGATAACCTCACTCACTGTGAAACTCAGTACAAGTACCGATTCACGCTGAGTATTCTGTGAGCCCGTGGTATCACTACGGATGAGCCGGCGCAATTAGTGCGTCAGCATATGCTTCAGCATGACGCTCCCACGGGTGCAAAATTGTGGTTTATATTTTAAACGATACCTTTACTAGATGTAACTTGAATACAAAAACTTTGCGAAACACTGTTGCAGATTGAAACTCTATTCACAAACTATAACTATAATCTATATGAAATAATATAGGCTTTTTATTTTTATGTTTAGGCTTTCTGGAAGAAAGTAACTTAACATAAATTGTACTGTGATGCGGTACGTACGATGTGAGTACGTACAGGAGCCGTCGCGTACCGTAATTTAGTTACGAAAGAAAAGGATTGACTAGAGTAATCTTGTTACTTAATTCACTTTCGAAGCGAGTGGAATGAAATTGCATTGGGAATCAATTTTTCCCAAACGATTATAGGGATAAAGCTTTTTGTCCTTATAATTTTATAATACGCTTGAAATTTGAATTCATCAAGTTTAATTCATTAGTGCTAAAACCGCAAGCTTAGGCTGGTAAGAGATTACAGGCGCCTATGGTCAACCGTGCCACAGCCTGAGCTTAGGTTGTGTTGCTGGATAACGCCTTTTTTACGGTATAATTTCAAAATATCTCCGATATCCTCACTCAATGAAACACAGTACAAGTACTGTTTTATGATGGTATTGTGTGAACTCATTGTATATCGTAGGACGAGCCGTCGTAATTAGTTCGTCACCATATGCTTCAGCATGGCTCTCTTATGGGTAAAACAGTGTTAAACATTCGTCCGAGCAATGTCAAACCGAAGACCGAATAAATTATGAATTTTATTCGAACCAGGGATCAAACCCGTAGCGATAGACGCTGCTGCTGTTACCATATTATTAATCCAATAATTTCGTATACCAGAATCAAAACATTTCGTATACCAGATGTATCTAATGAGGCCGTAAGAATATCCTTAAAAAATGAAATTTTTGATAAATTTATAGTTCTATCAAGTTATATCATATATTTATAGCCATCTATCAAGACTACAATCCAATAGCAGTTATAATAACTACATGATATATTACTTATAATGGATAAAAGCGAAAGTATGAAATAAAACAGGTAGATATATTACCTATAACAGAAAAACTTCCAGTTGATATTAAAACTTTATACGTTGGATACGAATTATTTCTTGAGAATTGTCTCAAGAAATTGTCTCTTGTGATTTTATAAGGATTCAGCAAGAACCCTTACAATATCGATCTTCCGTGCGCACGATTACACGATATAAGAACCCCGAAATATAGTAGTTACGTAACTGGCGTATACCCTCTTAAAGAGTGAAACGATGTGTAGATACAAAGCTAGAGTATAAAGACTCATACGAAGTGATACCTCATACCACGCGCTCATATAATACTCAGCGTGAAACGGTACTTGACTATGTTCCGCAGAGTGAGTGAGAATATCGGAGGCTCTTAAAAGTGCCGCTTAAGCGACGTAAAAAGCCGGCAACACAACCAATGCGCGGACTATGGCGCGGTTGTACATGGGCGGCGGTGATCTCTTACCATATAGGAGACCCACCTGCACCGTTGTCTGCTATATAATAATAATAAAAGAATAGTATAAAAACATTATTTGTAACAATATTTGTAATAATGTATGGGAGGTTATATTATTACATTATATTTATTATTTATTTATTATATTGTTATTATATAAATTATTTGAGAAGTATTTTTTGGCGGTTTTTTGTAAAGTTTTTATTGTATCAAACTAACAACGAACGAGTCATATTTTATAAAGACCGTGTATGTTCGTTGTTTTATGTGTAAAATTAGTAAACTTATAAGCATAAACTGCTTATCAATGCTACCAAGAAATCTGATATTCAGATAAATCTGATGTGCTCAAAACTCGAGTAAAATTTACACTGTGTGATTTTAAAATAAGGGCTTTTGTCCTTCTGGGATCTAACTCGCAGCCGTAAACCTCCAAAAAATTGTATTTATTCGAACATCGAATACATAGTTTCATACGTATCACCGCGATGTTTGTCATTACATAACTGAGCGTCTAAAGGCATTCCGTGCCATGCACCACGATTCTGTGAAAGCAGCTTGGTGGTTTCTAAAACAATACGACTTGTGGACCGTCAAAAAAAGCGAACCTATCCCTTAAAGGCCGGCAAGCCCGCAGCCCTGCAAGGGCTAGGGGTGTCCATGGGCGGAGGACCGCATGCCCTATATGAGCCTCCTGCTACTTTTCCATCCTTTTCGTTAAAAAATGTAACCCATCAATGACTTGTCAATTTTAAACATTAAAAATTGCATGCATCCATTTAATTTTGCCTTATAACATGGCGGGTTTAAGTGAGGTTAGGAATAAATAAATATAATTCGCGAACTAGCTAAATAGGTCACCATAAGGATTTTCATTAGAAAAATAGCTCTATCAGTTAGTGGTAATAACTACGGTACAGATGCTCGGCATGGCTGCGCCCTTTATTCGTTTTATGTTTTTGCGAGGGTCTCGAAATAAGTGGCGGCGGCTTATTTTGCGAGCCAAATATAAATTTCTATACCTATATCACCTATAGCACACGTCCCTTCATCGGCACGGTATATAGAATACGAATACATGGGGTGACTTGAATTAGGGGACGTCGTATGAAGCGTGTATTTTTAATAGAAAAATACAATTTCGTTATGTAAATTTCCTGCAATGGTGGCGGCGATTATTCGGGCGCCATGGAACTGATATAACTCAAAACTGATGGCAAGGTCAGCTGATATCCGTAATATAAGATTGATAGTAGAAACAGGATGTTCGTAACGTCTCGTTTTAACATTCACATTTCCTATAACGACAAAGCGAGACAACGTGGACTTAGATACAAACATTCGGCTGACACTATGAAATGCCAAAGCACTTTTTTAATTCGGACTTACAGTGAGGCAACTTTTACTTTTGTTCTTGCGAATAGAACTTAATCTCTTTTGCTCCTGCTCTACTTGATTATATTTCAATATGTCGTAGGAAGACTTCTCTTGTAATGGTCGCGAATCCATTAAATTAACATAATGTCGTGGGTAAATGTTCTTTTATGTTATAGCGAACAACGGAGCAGGTGGGTTCCGTTGACAACCGCGCCACTGTCCGCGCATTGGTTGTGTTGCCGGCTTTAAACGCCACTTGAACGGCAATTTTTAGAGCCTCCGATATCCTCACTCATTCAGCGTAACACAGAAGCACTGTTTCAAGTACAATTACCATTTCACGCGTATTTGAGTATTTCATTTGAGTATTCTGTGAGCCACTGATATCACTTCGGACGAGCCGGCTCATTTAATGGCTCTGCCACGGATGTGACAGTATTAACACACTCGTCGGGCTACTGTAAAGCCCTTCCAGAGCGCGAATAAATTATAAGTTAAATTATAATTTACAATTGTCCAGACCGAAATTCGAAACCGATACCTCTCACTTCTTTGTAGACCTATTAAACCACTTAGCTACGAGGCTCTCAAATTATATTTATGTTATTATAATTATATGTTATTTTATTTAAATTAAATCTATCTACTTCATTTAAAACATTTTAAAGTTTTGCTTTTCAAAACACCAATACATATTCGAAATAATTTCAAATAGCAACAGAAAATTAAAAAAGAAAAACCTGTCTATTTGGTACCGAGCGGGAACGTATCTGTGCCACAGAAACGGGACAAAATCCAAGTATTACAATCGCCAAAATCGATAGTTCGAGTTAGCTACAGTAACCCACGTAGAAAACCCGGAGGGTGTGAAGAATTCATTCCAACAACAAACATTTTTAGATTATCTACGCTCCTCTGAACATTAAAATCTTCAAAATTACATAATCCTATTTATATAATTTCTTAAATTATGACACATCAATCGAACACTCTCCTTTCAACTATAAATCGATATATGCACTAATTTTAAAAAATGTTATTTTATACGAATAACTAACTCTATTCCGTGGATAAAATATAACCACTTAGGAGTTTGAAAAATAAGATATGAATTCCGTTATTAGCATTTCTACTATAAAAATGTAAAAAGTTTGTTTCCCATAATCCCAGGTCTAGTTATAATTAAAACTGTCTCCTTACATCAACTAAAGAAATAAATCCGTCACTGTGATGTAACTGACGCGGATAAAGCCGCGGAACGTTAGTGGACATATTGATATTAACTGGACACACTAATGGATTTGCTGATAGTTGCGAAAACCTACGATCAAGCCGTTGATAGAGCAAAAAATATAGATTTAGGCTTTTATAATAGAAATAGGCTCTCGCAAAATAAGAGAGGTTTTGACAGTTACCGTGAGGTGAATACCGGGTTCTTATTCGGTCTTTGGAAGGGCTTGATAGTGGCTGGGCGAGTCTTAACACTCACCCTGAGGGAGGCCCATGCTAACAAAGTAATTGGGCCAGCAAGTCTGAAGTGATACCACGAGCTCAGAGAATATCAGCTTCAAACAGCATTTGCACTGTGTGTCGCTGAGTGAGGATATCGAGAGGCCGTGAAATTATACAGCTAAAGCGGCGTAAAATATCAGCAACAGAATCAAAACGCGGATTGTGGCGGGGTTGCTCATGAGCGGCGATGGTCTCTTATTATAAAGCAGACCCGCTTGCTCCGTTGCCTGCTATACAAAACAAAACCGAGCTAACTACCTGCTTGATAGTTATTAAGATAGAATTTCGACCAAAATAGTATTTTCTTTTTTGGGTATCATCACAATGGCGTTTCCAAACTCATGAGACTTTCAATCTTTTGACTCTAACATTACGGTCGTATATGGGATAAAGCGAAGAAGAATAAACAAAAAATCAAAGTCCCTTTGGCCCTTAAGCTTAAGGCAAAGGAAGAATGACGGAGCTTTTAAGCTCAAACATACGAGATATAGATGTTTTAGTTGTACCAAACAGTTAGGCTTATAATACTAATTATAAGCCTAACTTACTTACAGAAAAAAAACTTTGCTTAGACCAATGTATTTAATTTTCTGTCACTGTCTAGCTACCTTTTTTGGAAGGGCTATTTGCTGCCGGCCATACAGCCATCACAGCTTCACGCGATATTTTGGGGCGAGCCATAAGCTCACCGTGAATTAGATTTTTAGCCGCGATTAGCGCAAGGGCGTCTCCTGCTAGACACGAACGTCGTGTTGCGGCTTGCATTTGGGACGTCGCGGACTCATGGGCCGCCTGAGCAGCCGGTCGGAAGCTCGCCGGAGTGAGTCTGGCGACGTAGGTCCTTGCGTCCGTATCCGGCGGAGGCGATTGTTATCGCAGTCCCTACACAGAACCCTACCATCTGAGTTTTCACTGTGTAGCGGAAACGTTTATTGATGCCAAAATGAGTCAACTAAAATAACGTATTTGGCAAAGTTTATACATTTTAAAAGTCGTGGCCTGCAGTCTTGTGAGCTTACGTGACGTCATGGATACCGAGTTGCGATATCGCCGGTCTGAATAGAATTTCCAATTTAATTTCTAAGATGTATTAGGCCTTTGAAAGGAATTGACAGTGGCCGGGCAAGTTTCTTAACGCTGTCTAACCAGTGGGAGAGCCAAGCAGAAGCAGAAAATACAGTAAAATAGCACTTCTACCGTGATTCGCTGATTAGGGTAGCGTCTTACTAAATTATATCGCTTATGAGACGTAAACTAAAAAGGAAACAAAGCGCGGGTCGCGGCATGGTTATTCATGGACGGCGGTTCTTACCGTTAAGGTCTCCTTAATTGTCCATTGTATTGAAAGACGTTATTTATATAAAAATGATTTACCAGGTCCTGTTGATCCTGTTGGTTCTTGAGGTGTTGTTGTATAGCGTGATGCTGTCTTTGAATCGCTTGTTGTTGAAATTGCTGAATCTGCTGCTGTTGCAATTGCAATTGCTGTTGCTGCAGCTGCTGCAATTGTTGTTGCTGTTGCTGCTGAATTATCTGCTGTTGTATCTGTATGTAACATGAATTAATTAGTTTAACAAATAAATGAAAACCTTTTAACTGGTTAGTCTTTTTTTATAGTATAGCGGACAACGGAGCAGGTGGGTCTCCTACATGGTAAAATACCGCCGTCCGTGGACAAGCGTGCCACAGTCAGCGCATTGGTTTTGTTGCCGACTTTTTACGCCACTCGTCATTTTTAAGGGCCTCCGATATCGTCACTCACTCAGCGAAACACAGTACAAGTTGAGTATTCTGTGAGCCCGTGGTGTCACTTCTGACGAGCCAGTCCAATTAGTGTTTATTTTTTTAAATGATAAAGCAGATAGCACTTATTGTTACAGATCTACATACATTGCAAAATAAGCTCAAGTTAATAAATTAAATTTAAATACAGACTTTAAAAAGATTTTGTACCTGCAGTTTGTCATCATCTTCTTTTTGATTTCTGTACCTAAAATCTTCTGCCTGTGAATGAGTCTCTGGCTCAGGTTTAGGTTGTTTAAGCTCTGGTCTACGAAATGTATTATTCTGCTTATCTAAAGCCAGCAAAGTATTTGCAGCTTCATATTTGTCCTCTGTTGTGATACCGGCCTTCTGTGCTAATGTTTCTAAATACTGCAATGGTCTTTTTGCAGGCTTTGTCGCAACTTTGGCCTTTTCCGGTTGTCCCGTACCAGGAGATGGTTTAGGGACTGTCCTCGTTATTGTAATACTGTTTTTATTTAAGTCGTCTTTCTTATCAACCTTGGGTTCTAATGTGAAATAGTTTTTGGGAAAATCTTTATCTTTTTCACCATTTACACTACTACTTTCTATTAATGTTATAGTAGTTGAATTCGTTACTTTTAATGTTTTGTCCTTAGAGTCATCTTTGGGAGGAACTGTCGAACCATGTGTGGGTGAAAGAAGTTGTGTGGGTACATGTTGTGACACTATATTTGCACTTGGTGCTTCAGGAGTATTACTTCGTTTCTCAGTTGGTTTGGGCAGCTGTTGTTGATGGAGATTGGAGCTGTTTGGTTGTTCTTTTTCCTGTTCTTTCTTTTTCTGATTACTGTCCAAACTGTCAGCTCTAAAATAAAACGAACAGTTACAGAAACAAGATTAAAAAGTACATATCTAAACAATTTTATAGCAGATACACATTATTTCTAGTACCTATAAGTATCATTCATGTTCATAAACAAAACCAGACGTGTCTCATTAGTGTCATTGGACCTTAGAGATATTAAAACGTAAATCAAGTCTTGTAACAAAAAGATTATGTTTCATTACTCGAAATAGGAGATATATTTAACTATAGAAGATACTAAGCTAGAGTGAGGAAAAGATACGAAGAGCGTTGAAAGGTATGTAATACTCTGATAAACAAGACATTTACATTATTTAACTAGCAATAAATCTTATTATTTGACGACATCTAACAAAATATAATTTAATATTATAAATAGTAAATAATCAGTGAAAATTTTGTACGTTCGTCCAGTAATCTTAAATGTCAAAGTCAATAACTGTCGTAAATCAAATTAAACAGAAAACCTATAGACATAGAATAGGAAATATTAAAACTGAAATTCCTAAAAATTGATGTTTAATTAAATAATATACTACATAAATATCACATATACACGAATTTAAAATATTAGTGATTACCAAACAATGACATATAAATGAATTAGAAAAAAATTTAATCGATATATTACAAGTATAAACAAGATTAGGAATATATTAATCAGGTCATAATTAATTTTTATATCTATGCTTGTTTGGTTTTAGGTGTATTGTATTCATTATTTTTTTATGTCTTCGCCATACTTACCAGGACAACAATAAATATAAGGTTATACACCTTTTTAGGGTAAGAAACCCAAATAAAAACGGCCCGTCTGGCACTATTTCACAAGGGGAAGCAAAAAATAATGAAATGTGCGAAAGAGAGGGCATTATACGAACGCGTGTGGCATAAGAGAGAGGTATATAACGCGCACTTGGGAAGTTGGAGAGCGAACCGGTTCTGCATGTGTGCAGACAGACGGAACCCTCCCTTCCCCCGCTAACCATCTATCGGGTGCCGTGGGCACGAAAGCCCCACATTGTCATTATTTCCCTGAAGCGTTGCAATAATAATACTACATAGTAAACCCCAAATATTAAGCCCGCTTTTTTGTACATACCTGATGGTGATGAGGCAAAACCATTAAATATTTTGATTACCTTCTAGGTTGGCAGTTTCTCAATAAATATCCCTACATTTATGATCAATTAAACGGGAATGCTAAAAGCAACCGTTTTAATATGCACAAGAAATCATATAATCAAGAAATCAATAATTTATTGCACTAAGCCACACGCGACGCACTCAACCACAATCATCGCATTGAAAAAGTAAAAATATAACATAAAATACCTTTTGGTGTAAAAACCGTAAGAACAACGTTCCATCGTTTCAAAATAAAGGGTTAACCAAAACGCCAACCCGTGTGGCAGTTATAAAAGTAAAAACAAACAAAAAAATTAAGGATTTAGCATTCGCACAGGTGAAAGTAAACACAACACAACGTATTATCGACGAAAACGACATACAAACACACTTTATCAACAGTGCAGTGCCCGTCTCAATGCAATAATAACCTCCTTTCCGAAGAGTGAAACACAACTAAGGCAACTAAGAGTGCCGACGGCCGCGCGCTGTTTCCCCTCCCCTCGGCCTCCTCGATGCTCTCTCACCGCTCGGCCCAACGCTCTTCTTACTCATCGGCTATGGTACGCCCGTTGCCTATAGTAAACTGCTATTGGTCGGCACGTTTTATGACCGTTCACGAACAAAACCGGTTGCGAAGAACGGCACCAAAGGGCGAGAGAAACGAAATTAGCGTTTGTGCGGTTTTGTTATACCTTCTATCTCTGTCTGCTAGTGTAAATTAAAAGAAAACACGATAAAATATTAGGACTCCATTTCGCCACATATCTTGCCAGCTTCCCTTTTTGTTTATTTTTTATTTAAAATGTGATGAGCATTACACAATGACACCCATATTTTCGTTTGTATCCTTATTACAATTATTAGAATATAAGGAGAGGTAACTGATGGTTGAAAATGGTGTTCTTATTGGTGTTAGCTTCTACATAGTTGTTATGACTTATTGATTTGTGGTAAATATTGAATCTCTTTGCAGTGTACGTTTTTTAAATTATTTTGTGGTACTTAATATATAGCATAGCATTGAGAAAAATCGTTTATAATTGTTTAGAAGTTATCTATTATACAGTTGTATAGAAACAAAAACAGTAATCTGTCATTTAATACGAAAATTTAATTGAATATGTGATAACACTGTTCCAATTGGATATTCTTTACTTATTTATTAACTTTTTCTCAAAAACAGCCATTTGTTAGAGAAAATATGACTAAAAAATTTACTTTCTAAATAATACAGCAATATGTTGACGATGAGATTTAAAAATAGCAATTTTGAGTGTTAGCCAATCACAATAGAGATTTTGATTGAGCGTTAAAATGGCTGCCGCGTTGTTTTTGTTGTAAATTTAGTGCCTGTATTTTTTAATTTTATTATAAAAATTATGTTGTAAACTTACTATTAACATTTTAAAAACTAGCCCCACGTGCGTTTCACGCGTGTAAATCATTCAATAAATTTGGACGATAGTAAAAATGGGATCCCACTAAATGGAAAACCAATATTGCAAAACGTTTGCGGTAAATGTAAAACTGACATTGACACGTAAGACACTTTTTAATCGTTGATTTCAATTTTATTATGATTTCCTTTATTATTAACAAAAAGTGAGTACCAATTTTTATAAAGAAATATTATTAAAACAGAAGGATTTACAAGGAAAGTCTTCAGGTGAAATATATTGTGAAGAATTTCAGGAACCTGACGAACTTCGAGTTTAACTTTTGTAATTATGTTTAATATTTTAGGTATATGAACAAAAATAAGTCTTTCTTTCTGATTTTGTATTTGAGGGGCAACCCTAAATTTCCTGTTACGTTTTACTTAACAAAAACAACAACCTGGCATCTAAATAGAATCATACCCAGCAATATTTTAATGCAAGTATAAAAACAGCATACTGAAAAATTCATTTAATTTTAAAGTAAAAGTTGTTGTTTTATTTGCATACCCAAATATCATTATGTACCTACTAATTACCATGGAGCCCTTCTCTTAGTCTTGATGCATCCTTACTCCATTATTATCCTCACCGCATCTCTAATTCGGTTAGCAGCAGTCGTCTTTCTAATTCCGTGTTAATTTTAAGACTCTTTTGGGCTCATAACTGTACGCATATTATATTATAATACTTTTGGTACATATATCAAAAATATTAAAATACGTTACGCTATATAAATTTATTTCTTGTGATTTTGTGTTGCCGGCATTTTACTTCACTGAAGCGGCACTTTTAAGGGCCTCCGATATCCCCATTCACTTTGGGAAACACAGTAAAAATAATGTTTCACGCTGAGTATTTTGTGAGCCCGTGGTATCACATCGGACGAGATCTTCGGATTATGATAGGTTTTGCCTTTCTCGAAATAGTGCTCAGTGGCTTGATTCATCTACTGCGCTACTGCCATCGATGGGAAAATAGTAAATCGTTTAATTTATTTAACTGCCATCTGTAATGTTTTATGGAACTAAATAAGAAACTAGAATAAGCGATTGTCCGTTGTGGGTACATGTGGCCGAAGATGTCGTTATTCTCTATAGTCTTTTAATTAGTTTTTTTAGTTTTTATTAATTATTTATCACAGATTAAAAATACACAAAATACAGCAAATAAGTTTCAAAAGGTCATTTGCAAAAATGTTAAAATTTGAATTCTAAGTTGCTAAAGTGCGTTTCATCAAATAGTTCCTATATCTTGGTAGCACAGGT
>DWCF01003520.1:0-19323 GCA_018230265.1 Delias oraia
CCAATCCTCTCTCGCCGTGTCCACGATGTCATCGATCCACCTGCGTACGGTGGATAGAAATAGTAGGTCTAAATTTTCTGTTTTCTGCTTTATAACTGACATCTGTGGATTTAGCGTTGTCGATGGGACAATATAATAATATAATTTTGAGTTGGTAGACAAGGATAATAATTCTATATCTATGGTGGTGTTCCGCCTTTAATAATTAAGATATGAAGCAATTTCTGTGCGTTTTTTCTAGTTTTTAGCATAGATCTATGGACCACCGAATTTAGTTTAGTTTTGTGGATGGGAATACCAATTTTTAAGTCGGCTTCCCAATTCTGAATCTGTATCTACGTGTACCTGAAAATTATTTTATTTCCTTATAATCGTTACATATTGTAGATTATAACATAACCCTAAATTAAATGAAATATTTTTAGTAAACATAAAAATAAAAATACCTTTCTTTGAACATCGAAATTAGTCTATCGGTTGCAAGCTAAGCCCACTGAGAACAACCGGCGAAACAAATTCAGTGGGTTAGTTAAAACTGACAAGAATGGTATGGTAAAACAAAAAAAAACATTTATTTCGTCTCAAAAAGGTACAACTTATTTAGAACACACAAATTTCTCAAACATGACGATATAATAATTACATCTATCTTTGACCACAGATTAATTTATACATCAATGTGAATTGATGTATAAATTTTTTATTTTTTAATTGACAATTAAAAAGGCGAATCTGTCATAGACTAAATATAGATATAAATATAGATTCTAAATATGGAATCCACAGACTATACCTAGCTAATGAACAGTGAAAAATCGATACATGTATTGTACAATGGACACACATTGTCTCCTCCGCTCGGTTATAAATAGATTCCGCCAAATGAAGACATCGTCCAATTCATTTTACGAGCGAGTAATTTCTCGCAATGGTCTCAAACATGACGTATGGAAGCGATTATGGGAGGGAGATTATTGGGTAATTGATATGTTGCAAGCACTAACCCGGGTCTGAATAGAATCTATAATTTAAACGGTCTTTGAAAGGGCTCGAAAGTGACCGGTCAGGCCAATATCTTAACGTTATAACATAGCCTGACTGATTGGCGTTGCGTAGAGTTATTGCTTCGCTCAGTATCTTTTATCGCATTTATCACGGGGAGTGTTCGCAGGTGGTTAGATTGATACCTGCTGCTGCATTTCACCACTAGATGTTTGTCGTTCCACAACTGAGTGTCTTTAAGGCATTTTGTGTCGCGCACCACCACTTTCAAGAAAAGAGCTAACATATTCCTTAAAGGCCGGCAACACACCCACAGATCTGAATGGGCTAAGGGTGTCCATCGGTGGTAGACCGATTGCCTTAGGTGAGCCTTCTGCTCGTTTGACACCGTACATAAAATAAAAAAAACTGTCTTACCCGTGGAAAAGCCATGTAGACCCAATAATTCGGGCCGGCTTGTTTAATACCACAGGCTCACATAATACGAACGTGAACTAGTGTATTTCGTTATTTGAGTGAAGATACCCGAAATATACAAGTGACATCATTTAAGAGGCGTAATGAGCCGACAACACAATCAAAGCGCGGATTGCGGCGCGTTTGTCCATAGCCGGCAGTTATATCTTACCATAAAAGAGACTGGGTTGCTATATTTTCTTTTTATAGGTAAAATAAAATATTAAAAAAAAAATTAAATACTTTTTCTTTAATTAGGGAATTATTCTTCTATTTTTCGATTCCGATTTCAATTACAACTATATTATTGAAATAGTCAAATATCGGTCTATGATTATTTATTTCTTATTCCATTCTCTTTATAAGTATGCTTATCAATGATCAGAGAAATCGTAGGATATTGATTCCATTTGGTTACGTCATTTCACTTATTAATAATCTATATAATTTTATATTTTTGTTTACTGACTGTAAAAGTATACATGTAAAGAAATTAGTAATCTTTAATTTGAATTATGCCGCGCTTTTTTATTTAAGAAAAATGCAAATACAAAAAAATACAATAAATTCACTAGGTGACATAGTCCTCAAAAAGGATTTTTAGCTTAGAGGTGTCACTGTCAATTAAAATGTCATGTTTTGATGACAGCGTAATCTTGGAATGTAATGACGGTAAATATTTTAAAAACTTATGTTACATTAAATACTTCAGTAGTCGCAGTGGCCAAAAAAATAAGCAGTAATAATTCAATTCTGAACTTAATGATTTTTATGAATCGAGAGGTTTTATTAGGATTTTCTTGCGTTACTTCTTAATTTTCAGAGAAACAAATTCGGGTTTATTTTACACACTAAAATAATTTTTTTTATATTTAAAATACTGCCATATACTAAAACAATAAATGAATACAGGACAGTTAGACTATGAATTGATCCAATCTCCTCGTAACGAACTTGGTAAACTTGTATTTTTGGCATTGGCGGTGAATTAAGGACACTTAATTGATCGAGGAGAAGTTGCCTAATGAATCCGCTTGTCTTCATACAATACCAGAGCGGGATTCATGTATGATTTATCTGATAGAAGTGTAAATTTATATAAAATATAAATCTCCTACGCTGCTCTCCTACGGGTGAAAATTAGTAGTACATGCATCGTTTTGTTCTATAATCAATAGTTTTCGCAGCGCACGCGATCTAAGAATTTTTTCGGGTCATTTTGTAAACCTTGAGTTATATCATTGTAATTTTAGTATGGATCAATAAAATTTCTTATAATATAGTCTATAAGTCTTCAAAATAATTTTTCAGATCTCATTTGTTTATAGTATTGTGGACAACGGAGCAGGTGGGTCTCCTATATAAGGAAATAGAACACCTCCGTCCATGGACAACCGCGACACAGGCCTCGCATTAGTTGTGTTGCTGGCTTTTACCACCACTTAAGCAGTATTTTTTAAAGGACTCCTATATCCTCACTCTCCGAGCACAACACAGCACAGGTACCGTTTCAAGACAAGTAACATTTCACGCTGAGTATTCTGTGAGCTCGTGGTATCATTTCGGACGAATTAGTGCGTCAGCATGGCTCTACCACGGATTAAAACTGTCATATCAGCGGTTCCTGAGATTAGCGCCTTCAAACAATTCTTTAAAATATTAGTATAGATTAAATCAACTCGATGTATCTCTCGTTGCGATATTATACAGACCGTTATACGTAGTTATGGATCTCCGATTGCGTTGTGTCCAGTAAATATTGATTTTATGAAAGCTTTCAAGTTTATTATTTTTGCACGTGTTCCGAAAATTGATTAAACTATAACAACTAATGAAATTTTATAAAGTAGAGCATAGCGTCCATGGATACCAGATTTGGTACCCGGTCGGAATAGTTTATTACATATATAATTACTTGAGACCTTTATGCCGCCCACCACCACTCTGTAAACCATGCTTTTTTAAGCCAATATAACTCGGGGTCTTCAAAATAAGAGCGTACATATCTCCTTAAGGCTGGTAATGTACAATGAAAATCTTTCTCAAAAAGCGATTACGTGTACTAAGTCGCGCTCAGCCTCACATAGGTGAGACGTTCGAGTCTCGCAGAAGAAACAGATGTCCCACGAGCCGCCCGCCTTCGTTAAATTGTAAAAGTCACTTTGAGAGCCTCGTAGATAAATGGCTTTATAAGTTTATCGTGAAGCCAGAGGTATCGGGTTCCAATCCCTGTCCGGACGAATTATCATTTAAGTAATTTGTAATTTATTCGATCTCTGGCAGGGCTTGACAGAGGCCGGGCGTACGTCTTAATACTGTCACATCCGTGGGAGAGCCACGCAGAAGCAAATTCTGACGCACTAATTGAGCCGGCTCGTCCGAAGGGATACCACGGGCTCAGAGAATACTCGTGAAATGGAAATTTACTTGTAACGGTACTTCTTCTATGTTTCGCTGTGTGAATGAGGATATCGGAGGCGGGCAATTTAAAAAGCCGACAACATAATCAATGCACGGAGTATGGCGCGGTTGTCTATAGGCGGCGGTGTTCTCTTATCATATAGAAGACCCACCTGCTCTGTTGTTCGCTATATAATAAAAAAACTATGGGCAACAGCGAGAAGCCGTTCAGCATTCCTCGTTTTAGCATCAACACTTGCACATCCATACTGTTTAAAGGAAGTTTAAGGGTTTCACTATAGACCTTGAAAATACGAATTAGTACGTTATTAAGACTAGGGCGTTAACAGGAGACTCCAGTTGAGTACATCTTCAGAGCATAAGTGGCAAACATTCGCGGTTCTCTCGGTAATGGAGTGGATCGTTGACCTCAACATTTGAAGTTAATTGGTTTCTTTGATACGACTCATGTCTGCAGGTTAAACACTTAATAATACAGAGTATATAGAGTATAGAGAAACTATAATAATTAATATTATTTTGAGAGCCTCGTAGCTTAAGTGGTTTATTGCGTTTACCATGAAGCGAGAGATGTCACGTTCGAAACCTGGTCCAGACAATTTTGAATTAAAATTTAATTTATAATTCATTCGGTCTCTGGAAGGGCTTGACAGTGGCCGGGCGAGTGTCTTAATACTGTCACACCCGTGGGAAAGCCATGCTGACGCACTAATTGGGCCGGCACGTCCAATGTGATATCGGGATGACAGAATACTCAGCGTGAAACGGTACGTACTTTTTCGTAGAGTGAGTGAGGATATTGGAGGCCCTTAAAAATGCCACTTAAGGCGCAAAAAAGTCGGCAACACAGCACGCGAGGATTGTGGCGCGATTGTTCAAGGGTGGTGGTGTTCTCGTGCCATATAGGAGATCCACCTGCTCCGTTGTCCGTTATAGAATGTAAAAATAGACGACTGTCGACCTGAAATAATTTCTACCTGTCTATAATTCATTTGAAACAAGTACTGTGTTTCGCTGTGTTTGTGAAGATCGGTAATTTGCCGCTCAAGCGGCGTAAACAGCCGGCAAAATTACCAAAGCGCGGGTTAAGGCGCGGTTGTCCGTGGGCGGTATTGATTTCTAACCATAATCCATCTGGTTTGTTATCTGATATATATATTAAATGGATATTATGGAAAATCACGTCACAATTCGTAAATTTGTGTGGACTAGTGTTATCAACCTGTGGTATATGTACAGACAAGATAAATGGAAAAGCATATTCTGAAATTTAGCTTGATATAGCCTAATATGATTAAAACTTTCACTTATCAAGACAAATCTTCGTAGTCCAATCAATATGGCGTCAGCAGTCTCACTTAGGATAAGGGGTCCTGCGCCCATAGAATTTCCGCGGGTACATTGCCGTTAATGTTTTTTTTTATCTTATAGCGCACAATGGAGCAGGTGGATCTCCTACATGTTTAGAGAATACCGCCGCCCATTGACGATCGCGCCACAGTCCGCGCATTGGTTGTATTGCCGGCTTTTTCGCCGCTTAGTGATATTTTTGAGGCTCTTTAATATCCTCACTCATTTAGCGTAACACAGTAGACGTACCGTACTGAGTATTCTGTAAGCCCGTGGTATCGATTCAAACGAGCCGGATCAATTAGTGCGTCTGCATGACTCTATCACGGGTGCGATAGTATTAAGACACTCGCCCAACCACCAACCGAAGTAATTATAAATTAAATTATAATTTTCCGGACCGGGATTCGAACTCGGTACCTCTCGTTTTGTGGTAGACTTATGAAATCACTTAGCTACGAGGCTCTCAAAGTTATTAGAAAACCTTAAATACCTCCGTATGCGATATACATTGTACAGATAGAATTAATCACGTCACTGAAAAAAATAAAAATCATTGTCCATCGCCTAGGGAAAAATTATTCATTCGTGAAAAGCAAAACCGTTTACCGCACTCGTGTTTTCTCTCTCTCTCACCTACAAACCGATAGGGACAGTGATGTAGTTGTCGTTGATTATCTCCAATTGAATTGGTAAATCGGTACCGGTTTGGTTCAGATTTGGCGGGATTTTGGCGCGCAAATTGTTACGTAAGATGGGAAAGCAATGAGGGTAGGATTATGGAAATTGAACTCATGATGGTAAACGTATTTTCAAAATATAGATAATAATGAAGCAATATTATATTTTCACCTATGAGAGAGCCATGTTGACGCACCAAATAGACCGCCTCGTCCGAAGTGATACCAAGGACTCAGAATACCAGTGTGAAACAGTAGTTGTACTGTATTTCGCTGAGTGAGTGCAGGTACCTATTGGAGGCCCTTTAAATTATATCGTTCAAGCGCAAAGCGCGGACTATGACGTGTTGTCTAAGAAGAAACTCTGGAAACTATGTAAAGGGCTATGCTCGCTGGCCGGAGTTTCGCTACGTGATTGAATCAGAAATGAGGAGATCCGTAGACGAACTAAAGTTAGCAAGCTGAAGTGGCAATGGGCAGGCCACATCGCACTTAGAGCGGATGGACGATGGAGGCCGAAAAGTGTTATAGTGGAGACCACGGACCGGCAAGCGCAGCATGGACAGACGACGTTATAAGGGTCGCCGGTAGACGCTGGATGCAGGTCGCCTCCGACAGGTATTCATAGAAGTCCAAAGGGGAGGCCTATGTCCAGCAGTGCACGTCTTACGGCTGAAATGATGAATGATAGGAAACTCACCTGAAACTCACCACTCACCAATACACGATGAGGTAAAGTCGCAGGTAGAAGTTAGTAATCATATGTAAATCAAAGCGTTGTATCGCTTTACCTTTTATAAAATTGCTGTACATTTGAAACCTCGTTAAAGCATTTTATTAACTAGAAATCGGACTCACCATTTGTCGCTACTATGGTCAACGGAAGGCGACTAGATTGCTTCTATTGTGGCTCATTTTTGCGAGAATCATCTTTTTTAACTCCTTTTTTTATATAAAACGGGACGGCTCTCCTAGGACAAGCCCATGGACACTCATATCCCCATTTGGACTTCGTAGCTGGCCTTAAGGCACACTTTGAATGCCCCCAAGTCATAATTGCTTGGATATACCTGTAAAATATACTTTGTACGCACGCAATTCGGATGAGTAGGCTTAATTCGTGTGTCAGCATATGCTCCAGCATGGTTCTTTAATGGATGTGACAGTGACGAAACACACGCTCGGGTACTGTCAAGCCAGAATTAATTATAATAATGTGAAGATAAATATATTTCTTTAATATGTATAACTGGCTGGTACAGCAACGTAAAAAATGACAGTCATGGAAAATACGGATTTTTTCTTGATAAATAGATAAAATTATTAAGAAAATATTATTAAAGATATTTTAAATTTAAATAATTGACTTTAAATGCCGTTTTTCTATTTTTAGATCAGTTGTGTTATGTTTTTTATAATTTGTAAATAAATTCCATATACTAAAATAAAATTTCTATTTTTAGTACTAGTACAGTGTACTTTAATTAAATTACATTCCGTTAAGAAATTTAGTCTTATATACCTTTTAGCGTTTAGTTCTACAGAATGGTTGTGCCTGGCATAACTTAAAAATGTCGTTATAGAACGACAAATATAGAAGTTTATCGCTCTATTCATTTTCTTATGGAATCGGTGGAAAAAATTATATGATTAAAGTCAAGTATGAAATGAAATGATATATTTTAACCAACATAAATACAAAAAAGCAGCTCATTGAAAGTCCAAATCAGTCTACCGCCGGTTTCAAGCTAAGCCCACTGGGAAGAAACAGCCAAACAAACTCAGTGGGTGTAATATTTTGGCTCAATTAATCAATCCGAAAAATCTTCCGTGGTTCTCAAGTGTTCTAGATACAATTTCTATGAATGCTCGTATCTCATATAAATAATATTAAAATGTAGAAAATCTTATTGTTGAATGCAGTTTGTCGTCACAAGCCATATAAACAATTGAAAGTCAACAGTGACCTTGTAGGTTTTGCGCCATTTCCTCGTTTTATACCGCCGTAACATCATCTGCGTCACTTGCAAATATATCTGTAGAGCCTGCTTTTTCACTGTATCTTGTCTTTGCTCCGAAGTATGGTCAAATGTCTATAATAACACACCAATTAAAGTGATGTATTCGCTTCGCATTGAATTATCTTTGAAATTGTGTATAGTATATAGTCTATGGTTAGATGTTGGAATTTTTTACGAAGAACCAACAAGAAACTCATAGGGTTTAATTTTTTTATCGCCGAATTTACAGTAGTTGGTTTCTTTATGTTTGCTAGCTTAAAAATACCAGTTGGTGTTTGTGCGGAAGTTTCCATGCATCTTAGTCTTCTATGTATAGATTTATGTTATAATAAGATCTCTTAATTAAGGTATCTTTTACAAGATTCTTCGCATAGCTCTCCCACATGCTCAGAGAATATTAACAATTATTTGGCTGTCATATTTGGGTATAAACAGTCTTCGAAATTAAACTAAGTGATAGTCACCTTTATTTACATATGAATAAAGAGATATATGTTTCACCGATACTCAAGCAGCTCAGTCAACGAAACAGCGTTAACGAAACGTCTAAAAGGGCGAGCTTCATTAAGCCGTGATGCGCGACCGACACTCGAAAGCCCTCGGCCCCACTGCATTATAGTGCCTTTTCGTCTGAGTGTACTTAACATTGGCCCTCGCATCGAGTGTGGACTATAAATACCACATTCGGTTCATAATGAAACCTCTACCTGTACGTACCGAGATACCTCTTTTTCGTCGCTTGTATAGAAAAACAGTAGATTAATATATGGCACCCGTGGGAGAGCCATGCTGACGCACTAGTTGGGCCGGCTCGTCCGATACCACAGGCTCACAGAATATCAGCGTAAAAAGTAAATTGTAAAACTTTATTTTTTAAATTGTAAATTGTAAACTTGTAAATGAAAACGGTATTTCTATTGTATTTCGCTGAGTGTGCGAGGACATCGGAGGCCCTTAAAATGCTGCTTAAGCGGTGTAAAGCCGGGAACACAACCAATGCGCGGACTGTGGCGCGATTGTTCATGGGCGGCGGTGTTCTCTTTCCATATACGAGAACCACCTGCCCCATTGTCCGCTATAGAATAAAAAAATGAATAAATAAATTAAAATTATACATTATTATAAACTTTGTTAAAAAGTGTTGTTTCTTAATGCGTTCCGTTTCGTTTTTGCTAGAGAAAATTCTCGTCACTGAGAGTGAAACGTACCTCAGTACATCAGTAGTTATACCTCCTTAGTGGCGTTCAAAAATACCGCAAATTAAATAATTTACTATAAATATAGTTAAAACAAGATTTGCATGACTTTGCACATGTTTTTAATCATAAACTGTACATATTTTTACACACATACATCTTTCTGATTACGTAATTGTCGCAATATTTTACAATTTCGGTTAATCATTGGAGTTTTAAAAGGATACCTACATGTTTTTATTGTAAATAATTCAACGCGTGTTTTTTATAATATTGTAATACATAGTAAATAAAACAAACCTTTTTTGTTGAATTTTTTTATAACAGCGAACAACGGAGGACGGTTATATCGTAAGAGTATACCGCCGCCCATGAACTACCGCGCCACAATTCGCGGAATGGTTACACTATTTCACACCGAGTATTCTGTTTCAGCATGGCTTTCCCACGGGTGTGACCTTATTAAGACACTCGCCCGGCCTGTTAAGCCCTTCCAGAGTCCGAACAAATTAAATTAAAATTAATAATTGTCCGGAACGGGATTTGAATCCGATACCTCTAGCTTCATGGTAGACTCATTAAACCATTTAGCTGCGTGACTCTCAAAATTATTACTTCTCTATTATATTAGTATAAATAGATATATTATATAGACTTGAAAGATCAAACAGACTATGAATGCAATAATACATTTTCGAATACACATAGATAAAGCACAAACAATAGACTATAGAACCGTTGACAATCGCCACAAACGGACAAGTGATTCGTTGTGCTTCCAAATGGAGCCACTACTTGCGAGAATTTTTGAGTAGTGTTTCGCTGAGTGATTTTTTTTTAATAGTATAACGGATAATGGAGCAGGTGGGTCTCCTATATGATAAGAGAACAACGCCGCCCGTGGACAAGCGCGCCATAGTCCGCGCATTGGTTGTGTTGCCGGCTTTTTACGGTTTTTCTTAAGCGGTATTTTTAATGTCTTTCTGACATCCTCACTCATTCTGCGATACACAGTACCAGTATTGTTTCACCTAGAGCATTCTGTGAGCCCGTGGTATCACTTCGGATGAGCCGGCCCATTTAGTGCGTTCGCTTATGCTTCAGCATGGGTCTCCCACGGGTGAAAAGGGGTTGTTCATAGCTATTGATAGCTTATAATAAATTCTATCCGGGATTTGTTCGCTTTTTTAATAACCAAGCAGTTGACATACCACACAATGCAGCATTGATTAAATGCTCTGTATTACTCAGTCCGGATGCGGAATGCATAATATCGGAACAGTGTGGTTTAAAGAAATTACTCCTCATCCTCATTGATACTTCGGGCTTACAAAATACCAATCTGAAAATATTGATTCGCTGAGTGACACCATAGACCCACATTTTTTTTCGAAAATAGGCATGCAATAAACTAGAGTCATCTATGATAAGTGGGCTTCTGCCCATGGACAGCCACCACTGCTGAGCTGAGGATGCGATGCCGACCCAGTTTCGCTCTTATTTTGAAGGTCTCCGAGATGTATTATCTTGGAAATACCTCTGTAAGCATCTGATTCTAAAGAATGGTGGTGGTAGTGCGCACACAAAATGCCTTAAACGCTCAGTTCTGGAACGCCAAACATCGAGGTGTTACAGATGAGATGATTTTGTCCCTTGATGTACGGTAATGAAATCCAGCTGCAGGTATCAATCTAAACATTTCCTCAGAATAGTCCCCGTGATAAAAGCAATAGAATATGCTGAAGTAACTGTTCCAATTATCATCATCATCATCATCAGCCCATTTAAGTCCACTGCTGGTCATAGGCCTCCCCCAATTATTATACATATGTAAAATTATGAAATATATGAAAATTTAATAAAAATAGAATTGTATGCCAATGGCAAAATTATATTAAAATGAATTTTATTTCTACCGTCTATCGATTCGCACGAGTTGCGTTCAAATCTAATTTACACGGACACCGTATCCGGTTGACGTATTAAGATAATACGCATCTTATAAGACTTATGTAATACCATGGAAAAAATACCTACAACGCAAACTTAATTGAAACATATAAAATATAATATATATCATCATCATCATATAAATATATATATAAATAAATAATTCTCGATGGAAAGACGATCTCACGAAGATCGCGGTCAACCTCTGGACCCAGATCGCTCAAGATCGTAATAGATGGGCGCCTTTTAGTGGACTTGATAGCTGCGTTAAACTTTTTAAAATGCCTCGTCGCTGTATGGTCTAAGTCTACCACGAAGCGAGAGGTATCGGATTCGAAGCCCGGTTCAAACAATTATAATTTAATTTATAATTTATTCGGTCTTTGGAAGGGCTTAACAGTGGCCGGTCGAGTGTTGTCACTGTTGTACCCGTGGGACAGCCATGCTAAGGCAATGTTGACGCACTAATTCGGCCGGCTCGTGCGAAATGATACCACATGCTCACAGAATACTCAGTGAAATGGTACTTGTATTCTTGTATTGTGTTTAGTAGAGTGAGTGAAGATATCGGAGGGCCTTAAAAATACCGTTTAAGCGGCGTAAAAATCCGTCAACACAACCAATACGCTAACTTGGTCGCGGTTGTTCTTGAGCTGCGGTTCTCTTACTATATAGGAGACTCATCTGCTCTGTTTACTATACCATAAGAAAATTATACGGTTAAATTTGTCTTTTTCTCACGGAAGGCCAATAAACCTGTGTTGGCTACTGTGATTGGATAATCCGGACCCTTAAGTGTATGTTGGAGCTTTCGCTTTAATAATAAAGCCTAAACTGAAAAATTCACAACGCTAATAAAATTTCGTTATAAAACTAACCGTGAAACTCATAGCCGGGAGTGCCAGATGCTCAAACTTTACCGGACCGGAAATGTGCCCGGGTACCTTCTTAATTATTGCAAAACTGAATAAGTTTTTATATACCTACTGTTAAAGTTGGAATGGCTTCTCGCCGTACGCTTTATTTATAGCATAGTTGACAATGGAGCAGATTTATTCTTGTATATTAAAAAAACTCCACCCCCCAAGGACAACCGTGCAACAGACCGCGCTTTGGTTGTGTCTCCGGCTTTTTAGGCCGCTTAATCGGGATTTTTAAGAGCCTCCGATAACCTCACTCACTCAACGAAAGACAATATAAGCAGGTACCTACTGTTTCAAGTACAACTACCGTTTGACGATGAGTATTCTGTGAGCTCGGGTATCACTTCGAATGAGCCGGCCCATTTAATGCGTTAAAATTTTTAAATTTCGAGCAAAACCACTTTACATATCACACCCAGAAATATATAAACGTATTTTTAAAAGGCATCATCACAAAAAAGGTTTGTTCTATTATATTGAATAATAATAATTATAATTGAATTTTTAGATTATTCTATGTTCGGAGAGAATTTATCCTGGCCGGGCGTGTATCTTAACACTGTCTTAGTGGGACACACCGAATAGTCATGTATTCACAGAATACCCACCGTGAGACGGTAGTTGTACTTGAAACGGTACTTCTACTGGGTTTTGCTGATGAATGATGATTATGGAGGCCCTTAAAAATGCCGTCAAAGCAGCGTAAAAAGCCGGCAACACATCAAGCGCGAACTGTTGAGTGGTTGTCCATGGGCGGCAATGTTCTTTTACCTTATAGGAAATCCACCTGCCTCGTGTCTGCTATACCATAAAAAAGCAAATGCATGAAAAAGCTTTGACAAGAAATGAAACGTCTACAAAGTTCCACCCCGGGTGAGTAATGCTCGGATCGTAAAGTTGACGCAAGGGTGGATGACATTATTAATGACGTCATCGCCCTTCCTGACTCATTCTCTGCTCCGTAGTCTAGACGGGAGACGTAGACGTGCTACAATTCAAAACATCAGATTTATTGAATTTAACATTATTTTTGCTGTTCTGTTTATCAAAACGTAGGCAAACAAGCAGAATCATCACCTGCGGTCCTCCGCCCATGGACACTATCAGCCTTAGCTGGGCTGCGGGTGCGTTGTCGGCATATTCTGATGCACTAATTGGGCCGTTTCGTCCTCAGTGATACAACAAGCTTATAGATTATAAGAGTGAAATAAATTGTCTTGGGTTTCGCTAAGTGAGTGGTAACGCAATCAAAACGCATAATCCAATATGTTTGTCCATGGGCGGTGATGATCTTTCACCATAATGAGATTTGCTCCTTTGTACGTAATCAAAAAAATTGTATAAATAATAGATATTTTTTAAATATAAATAAACTACTTTAAAGCACAGATACGAATAAAAAAAACATTAAATTGAAGTAACTCTAGTTTTGTAATTTTTATTATTATAAAGTGGACATTGGATCTGGTGGTACCCTGAACGAACGAGAGCAACGCCGCCCATGAACAACCTTGCCGCAATTTTCGTTTAGGATCTGTTGTCGGCTTTTTTGCACCGTTTAGCTGGAAAGCTAAAGATCTCTCTCCGGTGTCCTCACTTAGCGGAACATTACAACTTAAAACTACTATTTTCTGTGGATATAGTCCACGCAAGTACCTACTTCCATACGAAAAGTACAGCCTAAGTATAAATTCACAAAAATATATGATAGACCACGAACTATAAACATCTTGGGAGAACTTAGCAATTTCAGATTCAATAAATTCAATTTGATATAACATCGCCAAGGGAGAATTTTGTTTAAGTGAGTATTTTTTTTATCAAATTCAAAAGTAAATTCTATTTCAATGGTGTTAAAGTAAAAATTTGTTCGACAAGCTGATACCGTCTATGGAAAGCCGGTAATAATTCATCAGTTTTGTACTTTAAATCGGCTGGTATTGGCGTTTGATAAGATTTTTAATAATAGAAAAATATCTAAATATTTTTATTATATAGAAGATAATTTATTATAAACAATTGCGCTTTCTAAGCGATTTTTACGCTGCTTAATCGGTATAACTCACTCACACACAGTAAAAGAATCATCGCACTGGTATTCTGTGATCTCGGGGTATCACCGCCGGCCCAATTGATTCCTTAGCATGGCTCTTCTATGGTCAGACAGCCAGCCACTCAGGTGACAGGTAATATCAAGCCTTTCCAAAGATGGAATACATTCTAAAATAAACTTAAATACTATAATTATAACAAATACTACAATAAATAATAAACTCCATTCAGCCGGGAATGGAACTGGATACACAAGCTCACAAGACGCCGCTGCTACGAGGCACCTAAATGTTACTTTAATTTAAAGGCACTTAAACTTACATCTCAATACTATTTAAGTTATTTTTATGATTTATTACAAACAGTGAGATCAATACTACAAAATATATATAATAAAAATGTATGTTTAATCTTCAATTTCGGTAACTTGTATATAATTTATGCTATGTAATCTAACTTAACTTTCTTAAGTCTTTCTCTAAATTCTAAAACTACTTTATACATGTACTTTAATTACTAATATTTTGGTTATAGCGGTATAAAACATTTAATGAAACTGTAAAAGGCCGACAATGCACCTTCCGTTTTGCAAGGACTAGGGGTGTCCATGGGCGTAAGACCACTTATCCTAGGTTCCATAAAAAAGTTTCTCCTATACCTTACATTTCTGTAACCTTTAAAACTACTTTACGCATGCACTATATTTATATTTGTTTGATGCGTAATAATAATAATTTATTTCGGTATCATCATCATCAGCCTATCAATTCCATTGCCGGACATAGGCCTCCCCCAAAAGGAGGGTGTTTTGCCGTAATCACCACGCTTGGTAGGCGGGTTAGTGATCGCAGAACATCTGCTGTACTATTATATTATTATTATACTATTTCGGTATACAGTGAATTAAATAAGCCATAACGAAGCTCAGTGTTAAGGAATTAATTAAACAGAACAACAAGTTTATGAGTAAATTCAAGAATAGAATTTAAATAAATGCAAGAATCTCATAAAAAGTATTAAGAAAGCCTACACAACATTAACCAGTAGATAGAAGACAGTAGATGCAAGAAAAGTTCTGCATAATCACCAACTGGTAGCTTTTTAACTGGCCAATGGCTTATAAATAAACAAACTATTGTCAATTTGGCAATAGAAAAAGTCTTGATTTTCTTGTTGGTTCTTCTCGTAGAGGTATATCTTCCGAAACAATGGTAGCTACTATTACTACTAATAATTGTACTTAATTCGATTTTCAAAAGCTTATTTAAATTTTTAATTTCAATTCAATCAAAGTTCTATAATATATATTATTATATTAGTTACCATATAAGAGATCCACCTGGTCCGTTGTCCGCTATACCATAAAAGAAAAAGCATTAAAGATCTCACGCAAAATAGGCGCAGTAATGTCGTCGAGTTGCGGAAACCAGCCCGTCTTACAATTACGAGCATTAAAGATCTTATTTCCATTTATTGAAAGTGCATCTTGATTCTTACATTTGGTTACTTTTGCATTGTTATGTAGTTCCAAGGAGACATGGCTATATTGATCGTCGTTCAAGGCGAAACTTCCGCAAGGCCATCTCACCTGAAACACGATACGTGAATTCTAACTTGATATAAATTGATGAAGCTGTTTTGTTATGAGTTTTATCTGAATTTCATGATCATACTGATGTGTTTGCAGTACAATCATTTATTGATAGCCAAAAAGTTACATGTCACTATCTCTTTTTTTTAAAAGGGTCTTTTAAGGCTTAACGAAAATTGCTTTTATTATGGTATAGCGGACAACGAAGCAGGTGGGTCTCTTATATGGTAAGAGAATACCGCCGCGTATATACAACCGCGCTACAGTCTGCGCATCAGTTGTCTTGCCGGCTTGCATTTTTAAGAGCCTCCGATATCCTCACCCACTGAGCAAGGTACCGTTTCAAGTACAACTACTACTTCACGTTAAGTATTGTGTAAGCCAGTGGTATCATTTTGGTCGAGAAACCCACCTGCTCTATAGTTCGCCATACCATAAAAAAGCAATTTTCGTTAAAAGTGTATGTATATGTATGAAACGCCTTACCCAAGGTGATCCTGATTATGATTATGAGCTGAAATACACAGCCTTAAAAGACTCCCTTTTTAACGTGAAAAAATTAATAGAGATAATATATAAGAAAAGCGTTGTGACTTGTGTGTCTGTTTGAGGCGTAGTAGCTATAATGTGCACTAAGTACTTGTAATAAAGGCTGTGTTGCAATTTTCATATCTCGGCACAAGTTTTTGTTCGTTGAGAAATCTTTGTTGGCAGAATTTTAAGCCTACCAGAGAATTTATTAGCGGAATTTCTCTGTTGTTTGGTATAATGGAGATTAGCGGAGGGAAATTGCTGGAAAATAATTTTGTATTTTGATGAAAACAGAATGATTTTCGTCTAAAGCCGCTACCTTGCTATAATTATACAAGCCAAGGTAAATCTGTGTGTTGGTCTGTTTAATTTTATACTACTGCACAGATTTTATTACAATTTAGTATAAAGAGAGACCATAACATAGGATAGAAGATAGAAAACACATTAATGGACAAATTTATTGAATTTAACACTATATTTTAAATAAATTCATTGAAATAAATAATTTATTTCGTAAGAGAGCCATGCTCAAGTATATGCGGACGCACTAATTGGGCCGTCTCGTCCGAAGTGATACCACGGGCGCACAGAATACTCAACGTGAAAGTAACGACTTTGACTGTTACCCGCTGAGTGAGGATATCGGAGGAACTTAAAACTGCCACTTAAGTGGCGTAAAAAGCCGGCGATGTTCTCTTAGCATATAGGAGACCCACCTTTTCCATTGTCCGCTATACTATTATAAAAAATCATGTATTTAAACTTGTAATGAGTGTCTATTGGGAAAAGGCTTTGACACCCTGTGCTTGATGGAAGGCGCATCAATTGACGTCAAGTGATGTATGATGTGAAGATCGGTTGGTTTGATTTGAAAAGCATTTTCCCGGCCCCAAAAGGGAACACTTTATCAGGGAATGCTTTTTTAAGCAGTTGAGTAAATTTGTTATTTTTTTAATAGTATAACAATTAACGCAGCTGGTTCTCCTATATGCTTAAAGACTCCACCAAGGACAATAACGCTACATTCCGCACTTTTGTTATTTTTCCTGCTATTTACGCCACTTAAGAGGCGTAATTTCAAGGGCCGGCGATATCGTCTCTCACTTTGCGAAATTACAAGTACCGTTACACTGAGTTTATGAGCTTCATTATCATCAGTATAGCTCTCACACGGGTGTGACATTAATCTAGCCACTGCCAAGCCCTTCCAAAGACAGTACAAATAATAAATTATATTCGGACTGGAGATTGAACCCCGATACCTCTCGATTCTTAGTAGTAGTCTACTTAAGACCACTTAACTACAAGACTCTTATCATTAAGACTTCAATAGTTATTTGATGATAGGTAGGCAAACGAGTATGCACACCTCCAGCCTCGCTGGGACACATGTGCGTTGCCGGCCTTTTAAGTATAGATACGCTCTTTTAGAAGGTCCCCAAGTTATATGGATTTGGGAATAACTCTACAGGCATAGTGAAAAATATAAAAGTATGATGACAAAGTAAATCTTTGACTCATTATATAAATTGCTTTTATTAGCAGAACGTTGTTTCATATAATAAATGAATTTACATACAATATCAGTTATATTCCATTACCCCTACATAATCTGTTATACAGGAGCATTATCCTATTGAGATCTATATGGAAATGAACTCTATTATGTGTAAATAAAACTACGTTTCCTCTATCCGGTGGCAAAACTTTTACGACCCCAAAATGACCGCTATGATTGATCATAACAGTCAGGGCTTCTTCCGTTTATAAAAACGCGAATCACGGCAGGAAATCTTTTCAGAACGAACACACCAGTGTAATCAAGCTAAAGGAAATGTATACAGACAATGAGGCATACAGAAAATAAACGTTTTTGTAAATCCTTATAGACATTAAGAGCATAAAATTACAAAGGCAATAGCATAGCTTCCTACAGAGATATTTTATTTATTAAAAGTTCGACAACCACGGCCTAGCATGCCTAGGTGTGTCCATGGGAGGAGGACGCCTTATCCTACATGTTCTTCATGCTCTATTTATTCTATCCGCATATGCTTTAGCATGGCTCTCCCACGGATAAATTAATGTTAATCAAATTATTATCTGCCGCGATTAGCGCAAGTGGCCTGCGATATATGAACCTAGCTTTAGTTGGAATTCTGTTGCAGGCGGATGGCAGCTTACTCCTCGTCCTAGTGGGAGTGGAAGATGAAGGCCTGTATGAATGTGGTGTTGAGAACGAGACCTCCTTCGTCGATAGAGTTAATGTCACAGTCAGAAGTGAGTAGAGTAGAATGAGAGGAGTAAGAGATATAAAAATTAGACATTTTAGGTGATTAATGTTGTAATTTTTATGTATATATAATACTTTCGTTATCTGGACAACATAGTCAAGTACAATTAAATTTCTCTGTAAGAAAAGATCTTATTGCTTATTTTATATTACAGGAACCAAAGTGTGTTTAAATAGATAGATAGGTTTTTTGTACTACTTTACAAAACATATAGCAGTAAGAAAAGAAACGATTTTTAATGTTATTCTTAATAATATATTACGGCCGTTCCTAAATCAATATAGTTAGAATAACTTAACAATAATTAATGTTATAAATTGTGTTCTCTTTTTATAATGATTAGATTTTTTTAAAGTTTTTCTTTCTCATAACACAACACCTAAATTTATGAGACGTAATTTTTCTGTCACTGCGCGTTTTATAATTGATTGATGCATAGGACATTATACAAATTAAAGAAATGATTTTCTTTACTCGTATATCTCTGTGATTGTCTTTACATTACATTTAGGAGAAATACATTTTCCAAAGCTGAAAAATCAGCATTTTCTTTGCTTGTGAGTAGTCAATAGAAAATGTCTCTTTTCTATATCCACAAAACATAAGACCGTATATACCTTATGCGTTAATTATCTCATATATATAAATCTCGTGTTACAATGTTTGTCCTCAATGGACTCTTAAACCGCTTAACAGATTTCGTTTAAATTTGCACGAAATATGCAGTTTGGTCCAACTTGAGAGATAGGATAGCTTAGATCTTTAATTATCGTAGAAATTTTATTTTATTGCAAATTATTTGTCTATAATTAATTGACAGTCACCATTATCTGTTAACTCCAAAAGATTCTAA
>DWCF01003521.1:0-19309 GCA_018230265.1 Delias oraia
AAGCGTCGAAATCAATTGGCTTTAGTTGGTTTAGCTTGTCTTCCATCCACCTTTTCTTCTCTTCATTTAACGACAACCCTTTATAACGCTATAAAATGCACAATCCCTCCAGTGTCGTTATGTAGAGTTTACACTGTATTATTTCTTAACTTCAATTAACTTTCAACGTAAATTTTCTACTAACCTTAAGATCTAATGAAAATGCATTTTTAAATTAAAACTGTTAAGAAAACGAAGAAAGGGCGTAAACAAAGATTTAATTAAAATTTATTAATATTTAATTAATAATAATTTTGATTTAATTAATATTTAATCAAATATCACATTAACACGTTAACACACATTAACATGTTGTATTAGATATTTCATATTTGAGGTCAATCTCAATAATCCAAAGCTAACAAACCAAAGCTGTTATATGTATATGAAATTTTAATCATATTTAATAAAAGTGTACCTTTTTTATAGTACAGCGGACAACGGAGCAGGTGGGTGTTCCTATATGGTACGAGAACACCGCCGCCCATAGACAAGCGCGCCACAGTCCGCGCATTGGTTGTGTTGCCGAATTTTTACGCCACTTAAGCATCAATTTTTTTCCTACCTACGTATATTCATATGAAAACTAAAAACAGTTAAATTCTATATGAAATGACAAACACAATATAAAAACATGAATCAGTGGAACTTCCTCAATGTATGTACTACACCAAAGCGAATCTATTACATCCAAAACATAGTTAAATCTCAACAGTCATTAAATAGAATCAAGATGTCGCGCACACGTCCCCTGTCCAGTTTCTAGTTAAAACTAACCGCAACAACACACAGCGAATGTTAATTAAAACCGTATAAATCGCGAAGCGAAAGCAACTGATCTTACGCGTCGATAAATTTATTAAGCCCGGATACATAATGCCATCTTGTAGACATCCGCTGTAATTGAAGATCGATGGACAGCAATTTAATTGTAACATCTTTGCTTATTATTTACCGGAGTAAATTCCAAACCAATACGGCTTAGGGACTTTCAAGGAAAGAGCTTAAACATTCCTTAAGGTCCGGTAACACACTAACAGCTCTGCAAGGGCTGAGGGTGTCCATGAGCGGAGGACCTTGCTTTAGGTGAGCCTCCTGCTCGATTGCCACCAATTAAATTTTAAAAAACCTATAAAAATAATAAATATACAGTAATTACTAACACTATGGTATGTTAAGAAGGTGGCCATGGGCGGAGGACCGCTTGCCCTAGATGAAGTTACTGCTCGTTTGCCACCGTTCATATTTAAAAAAGGCAGCGCTGAGCATACAACGTATACCTACAGACATGCGTTACAATTGGTGAAGCTCCGATTTTCAGCGAATTATAATCTGAATTTTAATTATTAAAACTAATCTAAACAATAAAAATGATGAAATACAAAAATTATAAAAGATGAGTTTTTTATGGTATAGCGGTGAACGGAGCAGGTGGGTCTCCTGTTATAGAACACTGCAGCCCATGAATAACCGCGCCACATTCCGCGCATTGGTTGTGTTGAAGGCTTTTTACGCCAATTACAGTGACGTTGTAAAGCCCTCCGATATCCTCACTCACTCAGCGAAACACAGTAGAAGTTAAAAAAGGGATGCGCTGGGCTGGTTTTTAGCGCCTATACAAAATACAACAAAAACATAATAAAATTTTGGACGAACGGATTTTTAAACATTAGAAATATCAATTTAAACACATAAAAACACCCTTCTTGCAAGCCTACTTTATGGTAATTTTTTAATCACTCACAGAATACTCAGCGTGAAACCGTACTTGTACTGTGTGTCGCAGAACGAGTTAGCATATCGGAGGCCCTTAAATGACGTTTAAGCGGCGTAAAAAGCCAGCAACGCAATCAATGTGTGGACTGTGACGCGGTTGTTCATCGACGGCGGTGTTCTTTTACCATATTGGAGACCCACCTGCTCCGTTGTACGCTTTACTATAAAAAAACCAAAACGACATCACATCTATACAAACAGAATTTACAATTTTATCAACATAAAACAAAAAAGATTCTCTATACACCATTAATTATTAAAGATTAGGTTACAGCGTGGTCAGTATATGTCTCGGCAATACTTCTCAAACCAACCAATTGCATCAAACTGTATTATTTACGATACAGATCTCTAACTGCTTTAATACTATCGAAGAAAAGCCACCCAACTGATGAAAACTTCTCGAATCGAATTGGTGCCGAGATTTATTTAGTCACTGCGTAGGACATAATCGTTTGCATTTAAATCAATGTTTATATCAGCACAGATTGACGCCCTTTCGTACATACGATCGTTCTAATTAAGCTATTGAATGACTGTATCTGATTTGTTTTGTTCCGCTGCGCCTGCGATGTTTACAAATCGGCAATGGCTTTTTCAAAAGTTCGGATATTTTTTTTATACAATTGGTGGCATACGAGCTAGAGGCTCGCCTAGAGTAAGCGGTCCTAAGAAACATTTAATTGTAGAAGTATATACAAAACAGAACCGTAATACTTATTTCCGTAGGAATTTAAAAGTATTATACACTCGTAGACATGCTAAACATTTACAATGTAACACAACACTCGCGGTGCCACCGGTTTACAGGTAACAGAGTCCCGCAAGTGTCAACAACCCATCATCACCGCAAATGTTCCAGGGCCCTTCAAGAGAGCTGACGACTCGTTAACTAAGGTAATAATTCTTGGGGTTTCAATTTTTGAATTAACATTAAGTTTCACACGCACACAAATTAATGAACTTGTAAGAAGTTAGCCTACAAATTTAATTAATTTTGATATTAATGTCTTGATCTGTATATTTGTTAATAAATTAAAACTCATAGAAATTTCTAAAAAAACTATTGCTGTATTGTATATATAGCATTTATGTAAGTATTGGCTGTAGAAGAAAAAAAAATTAAGCAGTTTTAATCTCTATGTACGGAATATTCTGTAGTTAATATGCTACTATGATAGACACTGACAGATAATACAGAAAATAAACTTTCATTTGTGCCATAAAAATATAGCTTTTGTTTTAACGTAGAGTTCTCGATATTTTTATACAAAACACGTTTTATTCGTATATAAAGCACATAACAAACTTTAATAACATACCTTATCTATCGATCTACATCTAGTGAAATCACCATAATGCCGAGTCTGATTTATTCAGCGTTTGTTCGCGATTCTCGAACAAGGATAAATAGATAGTGTGGATTTTACAATACATAGGAAATGTACGTTGTTTGTATAGGTCTATGATTTAGAGATTCGGTTGTGATAACGATATGAAGCCTCAATGGATAGATTTTAACTAGGATAGAAGTGACTAGGAGATAGAATAGACAGGCATAAAATACCCGTACAACTTTTAAGTTTTCTAAAAATTATGAACAGACTAGCCGTGCTAACTTCGTCCGAGTGTTAGCATTCCTATAAATTATAATACTAAATACATAAATAAAAACTAGAAGATTGTAAAATTATAGTAGGTACTCAGATTACACTTTGTCTAACACAGGATTGTGATTTTGACAGCCCACGGCAGGCATGGGGTGCTGTAGACATAATCATTAATAAATCTTTTTGATACGGTTTAAGGATATATTAATTGAAATATTATTTAATTACCTGGAATATTTAATTGAATGGTTATGCTGAATGGTCCGATAATAATAAAAAATAATTAAGTCAGGGCGATACAAGCCATCTCGAATTTAACACGGTATCATAATAAAAGGAAAAAGACAATTTTCAACAAAGATTCAACATCAAATTTAGAACTGCACTTACCATGCAATTCAGTTTAAATATGATTAATGTTTGGTGTTTGAAATAAATTTACTAATTTACAAAAAAAATTATGTCGGTGCTTATATATCTACTGTATTTCGCAGAGTGAGTGAGGATATCAGAAGCCATTAACAGTGCCGCTTAAGCGACATGAAAAACCGGCAACACAACCAATGCGCGGACTGTGGCGCGGTTGTTCATGGGCGACAGTGTTCTCTTACCAAATAGGAAACCCATGCTCCGATGTCCACTATAGAATTAAAAATAAAAATAATTAAATCATATTTAGCTAAATATTATTAAGTAAAACGACTTATTACGTATCAATGATATACTTATATGTCGAACGAAGAAACAATCTATATCATTCAAGTTTTGTTGTCGACCCCAATTACTTCGAAACCTAGGCATTAGGGCCTGCAAATTTATACGCTCTATGCTCTGTACAAATTGTATATTGACCATGACAAATAGAAAGTCTAACAAATCATTTTACTCGATCCAATTTCCATGTAAATTATTTAATACATGCCATAAATCTGTGATATTACATTTGGGACGATTCATTTCCTGTCCAGTTTCCTGATGAAGGTTTTGTACATAATATATAAAACAAAGGCCCGTGAGGTTTTTGTGAAACTTGGTATGGACATAGCTGAGATTCTAAAATAAAATGTATGGTAATGGTTTAAGTTTTTCAGTTTTGCGTGTGTGATGGGCCCAAAAATTGCTGAGAATTCAGATATTGATGATAAGGACCGAGCAAGATCCCTTCTGGATTCACTAGTTGTGAATAAAAATTAGATTTCTATTAAAAACTGGATTAACGTACATGTTTTATAGTTTTTTTTAATTCTTAGATTAATTAAAACCAAGATAATTTGTTTATAATAACTGCCACTTTAGTGTAAAATATAACGAATTTTAGTTGTTTATAAATAAAACTGGTTTTGTAATTGTTTGTTTATTATTTGGTAGATTCAGAGGACACACACAAATTACTCTCTCATTATAATTAATCACAGAGAGAAATATACACTAAACATTCGACCAGCGCAAAAGAACGACCAATACAAAATATGCAAACATGTTATAATACTTAAGGTAGTAACTTTCTGTCAGTTTCTTTCGCCATTTCTTCTTTCAGCGCAAATACCTTGTGAAATGGTAATAAGGTCCAAAATTTGTCGTTCAAACAGTGTTAGGTATTTGGTATCGATTGAATCTATGAATAAAAATACTATGATTTTGACCTAGTGCCGTAAACTAAATCTTCACATTTTTACTCCTTCTAAACTATAAAATCGAATAGATCAGAAAGTTAACTTTCTCATACAATATCGCATACATTTTAATGAGCCATTGAGCAAGATGCAACAAGGCTCATAACACGTGCGAAAATGATAAGCCAATTAAACAATACGGGTCGCGAGATGATCCTCAGATTAACACTCTCTAATTCTAATTACTGAGTATTTAATTATGCTAAGAGAAAAACAAAAGACAGAGATAAGTCCATTTTACCACCATATACTACTCAACTTAACCAGCGATTCCCATCCTTTTCCAGCCACGGTCTCCTAGGAAATCAAGTGCAATTTACACGGAGTCCCTCAATAAAAAAAACATCAAATAAAACAGATTAATTATTTATTTTAATTGTTAGAGTTATCATTTACCGATTTTAATAAATTTATAACTGTTTATTATGAAAAAAAACTATGTGAAGCTTAATTACGAGACTTATTATCATTTGTGTATGCTCCAGAAATGACACCGCGACCCCCATACATATAATCGCGCACCGAAAGGAGTCTGCGGACTGCACAGGTTGGGAAACACTGAACTAAGGGATACCAGAGAAGTATAGGTGTCCGAGCGGTCTTTTTTGTAAGCTACCGTGACGTCACAGATAGAATACAAACATTTAATATTATTGTATCCCGAGTGACGATATCAGAAATCCTTCAATCTTACTTGTCGCTTGAGAAGTCGAAGAGACAGTAGTGCCACTGTAGTGACACGTGTCATACATGAGTGAGATAGCGTCCGGTCCTACACTCCGCTACATCTCATAAATATTTCAATTGTATTCAAAATATACTCGCTTATCTATCATATCAATAAAATGATATTAATCATATTAATAATGCTCGTATGAGAATTAAAATAACATCTCCAATTTAATTTATAATTTATTGTGCAGTGCTACCAATGAATGTGAAATTGGGTCAGTTTAATTTGTAGCACTCTATGATTCCATCAGTTATATACCTCTTATGTTTTGACGCAATTGATCATAAAATCATTTAACATATATAAAATACCTATGTAAAATAATGAGAGACAATGACACCTCACCCCTTTTTAAAGAATTTAATTATTTTTATACTTATATTTTTATTTGTTTACTAATAAATGTGTTAAATAACAATTAAAATAAATGCTTTAGACACCCCCCTGTATACAATAAATCAATATTCTGGTATAATTGTTTTTTTAAATAATTATAATAAATATATATACTTCAACAATATAAGACTGCATCAAAATTTTATTATAGTACGGAAAAGAAAGTAAACAGTGTATTATGCGACAAAACCTATGAAGTAAGAATAGGGCTTTGACATAGTCTACGAACTGGTAGTAATACAATTTAAAATGTCATATAATCTAAACAGTTTCACCGTATTAAGCCGTATTATAAGTATTATTATTAGTGGGCGTCTTTGGAGGAGGCCTATGTCCAGCAGTGGACTTGAATAGGCTGATGATGATGATGAAGCCGTATTATAAACACGCAAAGCATTGAATTTTACTGTAATGATTTCTAGATACAAGACGTTATCGTGCTCATTTAATTATATTACACGAATGATACCAATTAGTTCATTATTTTTTTTATATATGTTTTTATTTGCAAGTTTTAAATGGTTTATAATAAATAATTTTACTTCATAACAAAACAATCAGAAAACGCAATAATGTTTCCTTTGCAATGTAATTCTAAAATTCAACACAACTTTTCCTTTCATAATTTCCATTCGAATTGAATTTAATACCCATACCTCATTAGACACTCATTAAGTAAATACGGTGGAAACTCTATATAACGACACTGAAGGGACTGTGCATTTAATAGCATTATAAAGAGTTGTCGTTAGAAGGAGAGAAGAAAAGGTGGATGGAAGACAAGCTAAACCAACTAAAGCCAATTGATATCGACGCTTTAGGGAGTTTGTCGTTAAATCGAAGGACGTTACATGGATTTTACACTGTATTTTAAATATAAACCGGTCACTTTTCCAACTGTCAATAACATGTAAACTGTATGGCGTATGTTAAACAATTCGTGCAGCACACGTCACGAAGTTACGCTCGTTAGATAATCAAGCCTCATTATTGTAACACCAGGAACGAATAACGATAATGTACTAACATAATTAGAACATTGTCGTGGCTTTTGAAATTGAATCTATTTGAAAGAGAATGGAGTCATAAATCCGGGCTGGAGATATCCGTATTCGCAATTATATGGGAAACCGTTTGATTATTATAAGACATTTCTTTAAATATTATAAAGTTTCATCATTATCACCTCGATGTTTGTCGTTCCAAGACTGAACGATTTTTAAGGCAGTTTGTGCCGCGCACTACCACTCTGTGGAATCAGCTGCCAGCAGAGGTATTTCCAAACAAATACAACTTAGGGACCTTTAACAAAAGATCGTATATATTCCTTAACTGCCGACAACGCATCCGCGGCTCTGCAAGAGCTAGAGGTGTCAATGGGCGGAGAACCGGTTACCATAGGTGTGCTATCTGATCGTTTACCACCATATCCATAAAAATATTATAATAAATGTAATGCAGAAATCAGAACTAGCATAAATATGCAAATGTATGGCATTGTGAATTATATGGGAAACCGTTTCACTGTCACCACATATTTCTTTTAACATTATTTCAAATATTATGGTACATTTATGTACTTATTAAGACACAAATACCACCAATCAGTACGAGCATATAATATATAATATATGGCATGGCAAGATTTTAGAATACGGTCCTATTGAGTGTGACATAATTATAGAAAACTATTTACGAAGACTTACGTAAACTTAAAAACAAATTAAAATATGATAATCTATATTGTAAGATTCTTAAACTGTTGAGTAAATTCAATGGCAGTAATAAATATCTTATCCAATAAGAAATACCTTATGTGAAATTGGTTTATAGTTTATACTCATCTTAGTAGATAAATTTTATACGAATCTTTTATAGTTTCACCGAACCTAACTAGATGGCGCTGTAATATAATTACAAAAATTATGTCTATATAAAATACGATGAATCAAACATCATCAAGATACTGTTTATAAAAAACATAATATAGTTTTTGTTGTTGTTGTCATATAATTTGATATTATAGTTAAACGAATATCAAAAACAATTGAGAGTATTAGCCTCTAGTAGAAATACATATACAGTTACATAATCTTGCATAAGATGTTCATTTTTTTGTTATTCAGTGTCAACAAGTACACGTATAACTTAAAAATTATTATGCAATGAATTTCAGATGACTTCTAAATGCAAGGCGTCTCGTACAGTAATCTAAAAACGATATAAAAACCAACACGGATTGCTGTTATGCATTTTGTGGGATAATACTTTTTTTAAGGGCTGCCGGCCATACGACCTTTACTGCTTACCAGATAATAATAAGCAACCATGAGAACTGACCTGGTGTTCTCGTAGCTTCCTCATGAGCTCATGATAGGGCGCGGAGCGGGCGGCTGCTAGCGAGGGCGGCGGTAGGCGACCCTCCATTCCATGCAACCAACGACGAAGGCAACGGAGCTCGTGGGCTGTGTCTGGATAAAAGTCTTTTGTTACTTACATCTAATTAAGCTTTACCACGTAGTTTTTTGTCTATCTCTTCCAGAAAGAAATACTCTCAGTAAAATAAGTTTACAAATCAGTAATTATAATAAAAGTTAATTTTGAGAAATTATAATGTAAATAATAATTAAATTATAGAATATATTGTAATCTTAAATTTGGTGTTATGTTAAAAATATTAAGAATACCTTTAAAAATACTATATGTTTTCAATAATTTCTTTTGAAATTAGTTGCTCTGCTACAAGTTACAACATGCATTTAGTTATTAATTATTTGCCATTTAATGTAATTGTAACTTTATTGAAATCATAAAATTATAAGCAGAAGAAATAAAAATATGTTTGGAAATATTTTATTTGGTAGTCTTACCAATATAATTTTTTACCAACTCCTACTTTCAACTCACTTGTATTAACAATAGACTTCATTTTACTCTTTTATCAAACAAACTGATATCTTCTTAAATTATCATAACATCATCCATCACATATTTATCAAATCAGTCATACAAATGATAGATTCTATATTATCATGTGTCTGACATCGTGATGAAAGAAAAAGCTATTGCATATAAAATTTTTACTATATTACATACAATCGAGGTTGCTTGGATATTATATAAGTATTATTATTAATAAAATTAATTTTAGAGTCTCGTATCTAAGTAGTTATAAAAGCCTACTATGAAGAGAGAAATAGCGTGTTCGAATCCCGGTCCGGACAATTATAATTTATTCGGTCTCTATAGAGCTTGACAGTGATCGGAAGACTGTCTTAATACTGTCGCACCCGTGGGAAAGCCAAATCAAAGAATATGCGCACTAATCTTGGGCCGGCTTTTCCGAAGGGATACCATGGGCTCACACAATACACAGCGTGATATCGGCTTAAATGTGTGTGTGCGGACTGTGGCGGGGTTGTCCCCGGACGTCGGTGTTCTATATATAGGAGACCTATCTGCTTCGTTGTCCCCTATGCCATAATCAAAATATAAGCAAAAGCACAAATAAAGCAAAACTCTTGGCATTACTTGTAGGTTTGTCTGTATAGTATGTCACTCTGAACGTAAAATCCTATTTGGACTTACAATGTTTCTATAAATAATACAATAAATTTAATATTACATCGAAAACATAGATAATATGCTGCTCTCTAGATAAGAGAACAATATTTTTGAGTGTACGCTTAAAAACCGATTTATAATCATTTTCGCGTGGTACAAAATATTTAAGATCATGTTTTGTCCTGATATAAATGTAGTGGTAGTATAACAGTAATATTAAAATATTTTCACCCGTGGGAGAGCCATGCTGAAGCATAAGCAGTCGTACTAACTGAACCAGCTCGTCCGAAGTGATACCACGGGTTCACAGAATATTCAGCGTGAAATAGACTTCTACTATGTTTCGATGAGTAAGTGAGAATATCGAGGACCCTTAAATATGCCGCTTAAGTGGCATAAAATACCGTCAACACTGACGACGGTGTTCTCTTACCATATAGGAGACCCATGTGCTCCGTCGTCCGCTATACTACAAAAAAAGTCATTCAAGCAACTAACCAACAGTATCGGAGTTGTCTCCATCTCGCTGCTGCTGTTCAGGACTCAATAGCAGGCGGAGACTCTCCCATTTCACGTTAAGGTGTTCCATGCGCCATCCCACCTAAACATGACAATTCAATATTTAAATTTTATATATGGGTATGAAAATTATTGATTGAAATCATGTTATATACTTAAAAATACTAGACTTCTTGGATATTTTATTCCTTTAACAAATAGTATAATGTAATATTTTCGAGTACAAGTGAGATAATTTAAAAAAAAATATTTGACAACCACACAACCACACAACCAATGCGCGGAATGTGGCGCTATTGTCCAAGAGCGACGATGTTCTCTTACCATACCATATAGGAGACCCAAATGCTCCATTGTCCACATTACTATAAAAAATCAATCAATCAAATATCTTGATTCGTATGGAGTCAAAAATACATGATATCACATAATTTGATATGAGATTGAGATAATTTAATGATAAGCTCTGGTACGTCATTTGTTGCGATATAAAAACCGTCCACGAGTTCAGTAGGCAATTGAAAATAGCAAAATGACAATAATTAGCGATAGAAACAGTGCCTCATTTAAGAAAGAAAGAACTATAATAATTGAATATAAAACATAAATTTACATTAATACAAGTATCGTATGACATCCCAAGGAATAAGAAAAGGACTTTGCAAGCTAAGACTGAGCCTAAGCCACTGAAAAGAACCGGCGAAATAAGCTCAGTGGGTGTAATATTTTTGCTTCCATGAAAAAATAAAAAAACAACAAAAAAAATAAAACCTTATTCACAAGGCGTGACATCATTCAAAATCATTGACAATATAGTATGCTTTATCATACAAACTTCCCTTAACAGTTTTTAGTGTTCTCATTTGTAATCCATCCTATGCATTTTATTTAAAAAATTGAGAAGCAAACGAGTAGAAGGTTTAACTAGGAAAAGCGGTCCTGCACCATTTGCTGATTCGCGGGTACGTTGCCGGCCTTTTAGGGAAATATGCTCTTTTTTTTTCATGTAAATTTTCAATTGTTACGATTTTGTCAGTCTTTCTTCTTATGTACAACTTAGTTAAATAAGATTACTAGCGCAATTTTGTAGGCTGGACTTATACCTCAGCGCCTGCCTCGGGTATTCTGTCGAGGATGGCGGAGGCTTGCTCGATGAACTTAGCGCGGCGCGGCTCAGCTGACACCAGCTCAGACATGCGATTCTGGAATATATATTTATCTTATACAACAAACTGAAGGTAAATAGTTTATATATAATAAGGAACCTACAATAGATATATGTAAATAAAAATTCCTATAAAAAATAACTTACACAAGGTACACTGTAGGAATTTGTATCTTTACTCTTATGAGCGCTGAAAAAAAGAAATGAAAAAAAAATACTATTCTGTTAATTGAACATTTCTACGAAATTGGATAAGATTTATCATCCTCTAAATAATCTGATATTTTGTAAGCCTTGGTATAAAGATGGCGTTTAATTAATGTTTTAAAAATTTTTACAGAAACTTATTCAGTTTTATTTGTGTATTATCATTATTCCTTATCACATTTGTGTATTATTCAATATCGAGCCCACACAATCTTATGTCTGGTTATTTTTCAAAAAACTTATATAATTTCAGGAGATTTCAAGCTATAAATATTATATATATATAATATGTAACATATAAATTAACTTCTTAATGTATCTTAAATAATAGTAAACGTCGCATAATAAATTACCGTTCTTAATTTTCTGCTGGACAAATTTTCTGGACTAGAATATATCTCCTCTTGCACGTGTGTCAGCCATTGGCAAAGCTCTGTGAACTCTGATATAAGCTGACTGAGGGACCATTGCCGGTTGAAGGTGGACGTTGGGTTCAGAAGTCGAGGCCCATTTTGCAGCACTGACGGGTTATTTGACAATAGCTCGCCGTTCGCTTCCTGAAATTGTTATTTTTTACATTATACATAAGTTTTTAAATATAACCGAATATCTATAATATGTTTTTATGGTAATGGTGGTAAACGAGCAGGAGGATCAATTAGGATGAGCGTTCCTCCGCCCATGGCCACTCTGCCTATCAATGCCGCGGGTGCGTTGCCGGCATTTAAGCGACAGGTACGCTCCATTTTTGAAGGTCCCCCCGTCGTATTGGTATGTGGCACAAAATGCCTTTAAAAACGCTCACTTGTGGAACGACAAACATCGAGGTGATACGGATGATACTTCTGTATTCTGTCTCAATGTTTGATGGTGAAATTAAGCTGCAGGTATTAATACAAACAGAATATAGGGAGGTTTCTTTCTGTGCGGCTTATATTACTATGAATTAAATGTTTAAAGTAACATAATATTATGTAATCATTTTTTAGGTTTCTTATATATGCATGTAATTTTCTCAAATTAATTTAAATTCCCAGATTGTTTAGGTTGAATTTATGTTAGGATAACTTGTTGTTTAGTTAGTTAAAGGTTTTTATATGTGTTACTGTGTGTGTGAGAGTATCGGGTTCGATCCCCGATCCGAATGTAAATTTTAAACTACATATTTCCAATTAAAATTCGGTCTCTGAAAGAATTTAGCATTGAACGGGCGAGTGTCTTAAAAACATTGTATGTGAAGTCGTAATTTCTCTCAATTCGCCGGAGCCGTTGGTGTCTTTGATACAGACTAAACGTAGGTTGACTGTTTATTTCAATACGCAAGAGGCCGATAATTTACCTCGTGCACTACATTCCTTAAAGCATTATTCTTTGAAGGAGGTCGTATTAGTTGAAGGACTATTGCGACCCCCGAGGGCCTTACTAAAGCCGAAAGGCTCAAGTGGAAACTGGAGGCGGTGGAAATTGGGTGGGGTTTAGTTCGGGTATTGCACTTCAGAATGCCGAGTCTCACATATCCTCACACAACCGAGGAATACGAATGCATTACCTCTCATTAAAAAAAGGATTACTTGCTGTTGCGTCTAGGTTAAAATCATCTTTAATATATATAGTTTTCTGGAGGTATATTTATATACCTTGCAACTATCAATGATCTGGTTGTCCATGATGTAGTCGTAGTGGTGCTGCAGCAACGGCCACAGATCGTCGGCCACGCTGCCACCACTCGCCGCTGATCCCCAACTCCTTCGCCACGCCTCACGACATGGCTCTTTCCTATGTTCTTACTATAGGCCTTTCTTACCATATAGGAGGCCCACCTGCTCCGCTATACTATAAAAAAAATAAACCGTTCGAACTTGGTTTAATAATTGCAATCTCAAAACATACATACTATAAAAAATATATACAGACACCGAAACATTTAGGTATACATATATCAGAAGAAAGTTTTTGACATTTATATGTATCACAGGAAGGAAAGTAGACATTTTATTGTCATTTATTTTGGATGGTAATAAGGACGTTTTTGGTGTGTTGCCGGCTTTTTACGCCGCTTACTCGGCGAAACACAATACAAGTAGGTAGGTACTATTTCTCTTAGATCCCTCTAATTCCTGAATATTAAAAAAACTTACTATTACACGCAGAGTTATAGTCGTCATCTTTCTTCATATATGAGTCGTCCATGGGAGGGTATGGCACGAATCTGGGCATCATCATGGGCCCGGGTGATGGCGTCCTCTGCTTGCTTAGATTTAGGGGTGCATCGGGGTCTGGAGGAGGAGATGACCTCATCTGGGGCATCTGCGCCGCTGGCCAGGGGTTCGATGGGACCACCTGGAATATAAAAAGACAGTCAAACCTACGTTTTTAGAAAGGCTTTAGTTTCAGTGATTTGTATGAAATATAATTCTAAATGTGACAGTGTTTATAATACAATTAAGGCATTAAGGAAAACCATACACGCTTAGAGAGCGTTTTATTTAAGTGGTTTTATAAGTCTAACACGAAGCGAGGGATATCTGGTACGAATCCCGAACAATTTAATCTAATTTATAATTTATTCGGTCTCTGGAAGGACTTGAAAGTGGCCGGGCGACTGTCTGTCGTAGTAGGAAAGCCATGCTGAATAATGCTGATACACAAATTGACCCAGATCGTCCGAAGTCATACCACAAGCTTACAGAATACTCAGCGTAAAACGGTTCTTCTATTGAGTTTAGTCGAATGAGTATCGGAGAATAGGAATCGGATCGAATAGAATCGGATCGAATAGAATCGGAAAGAATATCGGAGGCCCTTGAAATTATGTCGCTTAAGCGCTGTAAAAAGCCGGCAACACAGCAAGCGCAGACCGTGGCGAGTTTGTCCATGGGCGGCGGTGTTATCTTACCATATAGGAGACCCACAACCTCCGTTATACGCAATACCATTAAAAAGACGCTGTAAAACATGATATAGATCAGAAATCACGAACGAAATCTCGTACGCTTGAAAATATCCGCAAATCTGTTTGAGCACGCCCCGCCCACCATTCAACAAAGGCCAGAAATAATAGACAAATCATTATATCGCACTCGAGTATTTTTAACCGAGAGCCCGTAAAGATAATTATGTTTATTCAATCTCTGCTTTGAATTTATTTTAATGAGCCGTTCGTGCTTACGACAACTCCAATTGATTTTGTTACATTGTAACTCATTATTTTTTTATTTTCTCCACACAAAACCGGAAGTTATATATTATGAATCTCTTCTCTCGATTACGGCGTCATACGAAGTAGGCGGGTATCCTCTATGGTAAGAGATCGTTGCCGCAACAACCTCGCTACAATCCATGCTGTGTTGCCGGCTTTTTACGCCGCTTTAACGGTTTTAATTCAAGGCCCCCGATATCCTCACTCACTTAACCAAACACAATTTTAGTATCTATCTACTGTTTCAGTCTGGAATTCTGTGAGCACATGGTATCGCTCCATTTTTAAAGGATTTTGATTTTTGAGTGTTATGATATTATATCTATTCGCGATCATTCGGATTTGTTTGGACTGAAAATTTAAATTCCATATAAATCGGTGAATGGTAGAATTATAAAGATTCCATCAAGAGCACATATAAGCGATAATTTGTTCTCACATAATTAATTATTTTTATTAAAATAATTACTAATTTAATTTTTATTTTAGATTGAAACCAAGAATTATGATGAATTAAATGATTGCAAGAAACCTAATCTAATAAATTTTATACCCGAAGCAGAGCCCTGCTGAAGCATATGCGGACGCACTAATTGGGGTGGTTTGTCCGAAGTGATACCGTGGGCTCACAGAATACTTAACGTAAAACGGTACTTGTACTGTTAAATATATGCTCAATTAAATAGATGTTTTACTTTTTTGTGGTAAGACCGAAGTTTTTCAAAATAACAGTAACTAAACAGAAAATTTCTTTGTGTTCAAAAGAAAAGCGGGTTCATTGTGAAAAAATAATAAATTCGGAAAAATGGAACGCATCCCGACGTCATACACATCAAAGGGATCGATTTTGAACCAACGACGCTCGCCTATTAATTGCCGACAATAAAACATTGGACAACCAAAAGGCCCCCCTGACATCGCTATCATCGGAACGGAAATTGCGCCAATTAATTTGTATAAACATCAAATAAAACGCGGTCATAGACAAGAGCCGGATGACGGATCGTCTTCTCGATGCTAATTTTATGCTTTTACATAACCGCCTTGACTTTCCAATGCTTTCGAAAATCGGACAGCTCAGTTCGGTTCTGTATGCTCGGCCCGTCTAGTGGTACAGATGCGTAACCATTTTTAATTTCGAGCACATTTTACAATAACTAAACCAAATGTCTTTGTTATATATGACATTATTTAAGAACTATTTTAATACTATGATATTTTTATGGGGGAAAGTTTGCCGAGGCTGGCTTATCCTAAATATATAATAAACTAGTAGCAGCTCCCGGCCTCGCGCGATTTTTCAAAACCATAAACAATCATTTTAACACACAACCATCCTTCTTGCTACATTATTGGTATTGAGTAAGTATGTCTATTTTTTTAAATATTATATGTTCTTCAAAGTGGTGTGAATCGTTTCAATAGCGTTCGTAGCACATGCAATGTAATTGCATTTTTTCAGGTGATTTTATTACATTATTTAATTTTTGTAAGGATAAATGGACTATCTAATACTGAAAAAAATTCTCAAATCGGACCAGCGATTCCTGAGATTAGCGGGTTCAAACAAACTCTTCAGTTTTATAATTTAATTAGATAAAGATAATAAAAGAATATTCAAATGATCTTTTTTATATGGTATAGCGGACAACGGAGCAGGTGGGTCCAATATATGGTAAAAGGACACCGCCGTCCAATAACAACCACACCACAAACCGCGCATTGGTTGTGTTGCCAGCTTTTTCCCTTTTACGCTTAATATTCTGTGGATTTGAACCCGATACCTCTCTATTCATTGTACACTTTTAAAACTATTAAGCTACGAAGCTCTCAAAAAGCAGGATCTTGGTAACAATGTCTCGTCTACCCATCAATGCCTATAAGGACATTAATTAAAGATCACGACTTTAATGAAAAAAAAACTAAGCCTAAATTCATTTAACAACAATATTCAATTACATTATTCAAGTTTAGTAATATTAAAATTCAATTGTAGATTAAATTAAAATGATTAAGTTATTGATTCAACATCTCGGCTCAACATTAAAGTAATAATTTATACATTTAAACCATTAAATATACAACGTTACTCAATTAAGGCTGCGTCCACACCGGATATTGGCCAACATACAGGTATGGATGATTTGAATTATATAGTAATTAATTTCTTGCCAAACATCTAACGCACCAAGAGAACAGAGTGTGATGAAATCTGTACTAATGACAGTTAGAGCTGAACAGTTGTTTTTTATCCATGATTGTACGAGATCACTGCCGCCCATGGACTGTTTTTTTTGGAAGGGCCATAGCAATCACAGCTTCAGATGGTCTTTTGGGGCAGGCCGTGGGCTCGCCGTGCCCATGGACAAACCACAATCGCTATCGCTAATCGCCTCGCTTTAGTTGTTTAAGCGGTGGGTACTTAATAAGTCTACGGTTTTTTTTTAATAATATCGATGGCAAACAAGCAGGAGGCTCTTCAGCGAAACGGTACAAGTACTGTTCCTCGCTGGTATTATGTATAGCATTAAGACAATGTTGAAACCGTAAATGCAGTGTACACTTGATACGGTACTTCTGTGTTTCGCTGAGTTAGTGAGGACATTTCGATGTCCCTTAACAATGCCGCTTAAGCGTCGTAAGAAGCCATCAACACAACCAATGTGCGGAATTCGCCACGGTTTGTGCGTCGGTGTTCTCTTACTATATCAGAGACTCACCTGCTCCGTTGTTCACTATACCATAAAAAATATAAAACTTAAGATGATGAATATTTTAATTATCTCAGATAATATGAAATTGTAAGGGCTTCTCACTGCTGCTCATTGCAGCTTTTAAAGCTTAAAGCGAATGAGGGGCAAAATCCGTAATAGAATAAATTAAATAAAACAAGATTAAATTTTGCTGCGATTAGCGCAACAGTGCCTTCTATGAGACACGAACCTCGGGTTGGGCCGTCGCGAGAGACGCGTCTCACCGATGTAAGACTGAAATGAACAAATACAACGTAAAAATAAATGTTACATTGGAGTGTGGCGGCTGAGGTCTCATCTGCTCCAAGAGCGGTATGAGGCCCAGCGGCGGTCCGGGGTACAGGTGACCTCGCCGCACCATTTCCTGCCGACGAAGGTGCTCCTGCTGCAACCGCTGCAGCTCGAGTTCAGCAGACACGTTCCCCGCGTTCTGAAATAGAAGATTTTAAATAAAATAGGTGCTTTAGGTGAAGTAAAAATCCTTCGATTACTAGTGATCAATTTCCGACACTTATACGAGTAAAGCCAAATATATGTGTTTTTTTATGAAAGCAGATGCAAAAGAGCTGGAGGATCACCTAGCATAAGTCCTCCATGGACACTTCCAGAATTTGGCATCGTTATCAGCCCTTTAGTGATACTCTTAGTGATACCAGGTTTTTTTTGAAGGTACCCAAGTAATATTGGTTTAGAAATATCTCTGTAGGCAGCCGATTCTATAGTGGTGTTGTGCGGCACAAAATACCTTAATAATGCAGGTGTTATTGCAAACAGATACACAGAACATACCCCCTGGTAAGTGGTAAGTGAGATTAAAGATGCCGACGTAACCATCTTTACGCATCGAGAACTGATTGGAAAGGATCTGGTCGTCGTCGTTTCTTGTTTTTAAAGAAATATGATTTTAAAAAATATGGTAGAACCACGCCACAGTACGCGCATTGGTTGTGTCGCCGGCTTTAGCTACGAGGCTTTCCAACTTTTATAATAATACTAGAACTTGACACACAAATATAGAACCACAATTAAAATGCGGGTGCTTAAAGTGCCATTACAACATGTTACACCAAAGGTGCCTCCGAATGTCATCTTTGACAAATGACGAATGGTGAAAACAAGATGGCCGTCAATATCAAGAGAACGTCTTTTAATAAACGATTTAAACGAAACAGTTTATACATTAATAAATATTAGAATTAGTTATTGCAGTTTATTATGAGTTATGACTTTTTACATAATGCCTATTACATTTTTAAATTATGTTGAACTTGTTATGAGAGGCGATATTATTATGAACGTACAGTAATACTTTTTATGAAATAAATAAAAATTCTTATTAAATAAAGTATTTCTTTATTTAATAAGTTGTTATTGATTTCATGTTCTGTGTCGTGTTGTGTTCTGTGTTTTAGCGGTTTGTCATTGTTTATTTTCTAATTTCTGTGATATAATAAGAGTGTATTGTAATAGAAAGTTAAAAATAAGTTTTTTTATTCTATAGCGGACAAAGGAGCAAGTAGGTATCCTATATGGTAAAAGAACACCGCCGCCCATGAACAACCGCGCCACAATCCGCGCAGTGATTGTGTTGTCGACTTACCTAATATCCAAAGAAATTGTGTCAAAATATTTTTTTACCATTTTTTTTTATTATAAAGAGAACGTCGGAGCAGGT
>DWCF01003522.1:0-19302 GCA_018230265.1 Delias oraia
AATAAGATGATTAGCCACATATTGCTTCCCTTACGACAAGGTTACGTAAATTAACTTACATCTTTACACGTCTCCGTCACGCTGACAAAACAATATTTAAACTCATTTATCTTGCACTCTGTCAGTCAGCCAGTCAGTACTGTATAATCGTTTGGGACGGTTGTGCAAAAACTTTGTAGACTCGAACCCGCAAAAACAGCGCTACTTAAATTAGGATGCCAACTTCCTTATCGCTTCCCGACTTCAGACCTCTGCAATGTCCTTACGGTCTCAAAACTTATTATCTTGGGAGCCTCGTAGCTTAATGGTTTTATGAATTTACCATGAAGAGAGAGGTATCGGGAACCAATCCCTCTCAGGAAAATTATAAGTTATAATTTAATTTATAATTTATTCGGTATCTGGACCCATGCTGGACACTGCTGGTCGCTTGACAGTGGCCGGGCGAGTGTGTTAATACTGTCGAACCCGTGGGAGAGCCATGCACCATATGCGGAAGCACTAATTGGGCTCACAAAATACTCAGCGTGAGACGGTCTTCTTCTATGTTCACAGAATGAGTGAGGAAATCGAAGACCATTAAAAGTGCCGCTTCATCGACGTAAAAATCGGCAAAACAAACCAATGCACGGAATGTGGCATGGTTTTTCATGGGCAGCGGTGTAGTCATACCATATAAGAGAACCACTTGGTTCGTTGTCCGCTTTAGAATAAAAAAACTAGGTACTATCCTACTACGATCTAACGAAGGTCGCGAGCAAACGCTGAATCCAGATCGCTCAAGATCGCAGCGGGTGGGCGTCTTTGGGGGAGGCCTATGTCCAGCAGTGGACTTGATAGGCTGATGATGATGATGATATGTTGAATAACTAATCATTGTAAGATTATATTTTTGGAAAGAACATTTTATTAAAGAACAGTAAAGATACTTTATCTGTAACCTTACATTTAAGTGGATCATAATGTTTGATATCTAAAAGTATATCTTCGCATCACAGCGTTCACATTACAGGCGTCATAAACGAAATAAAACTTTTTTCATTTCAGTAATGTCCGTAATCAAAGTTTTTATGCTTGACTAGCATTAAAGGCAATTATACTTTCTTATTTTTATATGCACTGTGAAAGATTCATGAAGGATTTTTCTAAAATCCACTATTTTACGCTCGGTTCTCATATTGCATGACTTTATTATCGAGACAATAATACGATAACAATATTAAATAGCCCATCAAATGGAAACAGTTATTGCTATTGTGTTATCTTCGCTGTAATGGCTAAATTTGTAATAAATTATATTGCGTTCCAGGCGCTTCTTCAATCGGTTTTTACAATGTTCGTATTAGTAGTTTAATTCGTAGCTAGTCAGTTAATTGATACGTTATAGATCAGATATATATAATATATATATAAAACAAATAATAAAATATATATATAAATATATGTAAAACATTTTATAATATAATGCTTCAAAAACTAAAAAACAGGTTTTATTTGGAAAATGGCAATTATTTTTGCATAAAAAAGAAATAAAAGTTTTTAGAAAACCCTTGCAATAATATCGTTTCTGCCCTTTGACAATTTACATATCAAGTATTGTTACGCTGCGTTTGGAATGAAATACACAACGTGAAATGGTACTTGTACTGTGTTTCGCAGAGTGAGTGAGAATATCTGATGCCTTTAAAAGTGATTGTTAAGCGGCGTAAAAAGTCGACAACACAACCAATGGGCGTTGTTCATGGGCGACGGTGATTTTTTACCATATAGTAGACTCACCTGCTGCGATATCTTCACTTACTCTGCGAAACACACTCAAAGTACTGTTTCACGTAGAGTATTCTGTGATCTCGTGGTATCACTTCGGAGAAGCCGGCCCAATTAGTGCGTCAGCATAATAATAGCAAAGGCTTCAGCATGGCTTTCCCACGGATGAATACGGTCTGTGACGATATTGGAGGTCCGTGAAATTATACCGTACAGTTGGCCTTAAAATTCGGCGTCACAAAGCGTGTATGTTGTCTATTAGCCGACTGTTATCAATAACCCGACTTTGTAAATTTTGGTGACATTTGTACCCATAAACTTAATTCAACATGTCTAGTTAGTGACTCATAAATTTGCCTATTTTATATAATATATTCATCTATAAAATAGGAATTCATTGTCATATAATTTAAGTAGTATGAATCACCGAGTAATTATGCATAATTTATTAAATACTCGCCCTTCACAATTCCCTCGGGTGTAGTGAAGACTGAATACATTGTGTTATATGAAAATGACATAAATGGAGTAAATGTGCTTAATAGCAGTGACGTGTTAAATTGTAACGATCACAATCGCTTTTCTGGTTATTCCGTAAATTTAAAATGAACAGCTCCGTCAATTAGTATGTGAAATAGAAAGAATATAACAATAAAAACACACCTTGCTGGCGTGTAATGAAAAAATACGTACTTCCAAATAATATATACATATCGGCAGATACTTTTTTTATTGTACAGCGGGCAACGGAGCAAGTGGGTCTCTTATATGGTAAGAGACAACCGCCGCCAATTGACAACCGCGCTAAAATCCGCGGATTGATTGTGTTGCCGGCTTTTTACGCCGCTCACTCACTCTGCGAAACACAGTACATGTACAGTTTCACGCTAAGTATTCTTTGAGTATTAAGTATACCGGTTAAACGGCGTAAAAAGTGCGATTGTGCGTTAAAAAACACATTTTTTTTATTTTCTAACGAATTAAATTTGTAATTATCAAATAATGTGCGTCGTTTGGCATTATATTCAAAAACATATCATATTTTGACTTAAACCGATAATTTAAATCCCGATCACGTAATGCATTTCAAAAATCTGGTAACCTACGACTTAACAAGTCTCTCTGATACAGATGTCAAAGAGCGTGACACGAGTTATGCCTGATAATGAGTGTAATGTCAGCAAGTTAAATATGCTGAGATTAAAAAATCATGCAATTATAATCCATATTCAATTACATCAATAGATATTTAGTTTTTTTCCCATTTTCAACTAGTTTGAGGTTTTATATCGAAGAAATTAAATTACAAAAGATTATAGATATATTTTTACGACCAATAATCGAATAAAACATTTATTACTGACTCGAGGATTACCTAACTCCAAGTTGCAGATGCGTTTACAGTGGTGTATAAATTAATTTAATGTAGAGATAAATATCACACTTACTGAAATATGAAAATTTATTTTTCTGTCACTACCTGGGATAATAGTAAAGTGTAACGCAACCCTTTATTCAGTAAAGTAGAACCTCATTAGACAGTTTCGTGACCTAGTTCAATGATACCTCCAATGCCTTAAGGACAAAACATATTGTTTAGGTCTTATAAAACAACGGTATACTTTTTTTTAATTTAAAACTTACAACTTTAACCTACGACATAAACACGTAAAATATTATTACTAACGACACGACATTCATATTTAATTTAATATAAAATATAATATTAGGGTAAAAACTAAATTTATGTAAACTGGCCCTGAATTTAATACCCTAGGGAAATTTAAAAATTAGTAGATTACTATAGACAGTAGACAAATTCTTACATGTAAAATAAATTATAAATGGAATGGATGTACAACTAGTCTGTCTTGATAATCTCCACCTGTGAGAGAGCCATGCTGAAGCCTATGTTGACGCCCTAATTGGGCCAGCTCGTCCGAAGTGATACCACGGACTCACAGAAGACTCAGCGTGAAATGGTACTTGTACAGTTTCGCAGCAGTGATTGAGGATATCAGAGGAGCTTAAAAGTACCGCTTCATCATCATCATCCTTCGTGAGATCGGCTTTCCATCGCGTAGTGGGACGTCCCACCGGGAAGTACCGCTTAAACGGCGTAAAAAGCCGGCAACACAACCATTGTCGCAATGTGGCACTGTTGTTCATGGTGGCGGTGTTCTTTTAACATATAGGACACCCACCTGCTCCGTTGTCCAGCACATAAAACAAAAATATGCCTTACGACAGTTAAATATGTGATAATAGTTTGACTTACAAGACTATATAACTTTTTTATTATAGCCGGTGGTTGCCTGATGGTTAGAGAGAAGACAATCGAGCCACAATTTGCGCTTTAGTTATGGTGTCAGCTTTTTACGTGGCTGTGTTACTTAGTCGACTTTCGATATCGGCTCACACAGCGAAACAATAAAAATACTATCCGGATGGGCCGACTTAATTAGTGCATCAGCATACACTTCAGCATAGTTCTCAGTCTGTCGAGTAAGGGGAGAGCGGAAATAGCACCTGCATGCGTTGGCGGTTCTTTGAACAGTAAAGGACGTTCATTGGATGCCGTGGTGCTCCCTACTAGATAACTGGCGAGGCTGTGGTGACTAAGCAGTGGCGGTATAATCATCGGGCAACCGACCAGAGAGGCAATAACGGCCCTGTGAGATTAAATAATTTCTAAAATGTATGGGGCAGAAGGCTACGGGAGACCACTGCTTTATTTCCCAAGAGAGTCAGCACCCTGGTGCTGACCACGGTCGTCAGACATGAGGGACTGACTTCAGATAGAGAGACTTGGGTTCAATCTCGGATTCACAGCTTTACGCTGTGAGAGCGGTCAGAAACAAGGCTCTTAGAATATATATTATGAAATCACGTCTACTTTCCTACAGTATGATATACATCATACACATGGAGTCCTAGATATATTCGTCCCAAGTGTTCAAGTTAGCCGGTCGGTTAGAACGTAATAACATCATCGTCACACTGCGAATTCGGCCTAACTCAATTTTACAAGGGACGAGGGTAGATAATAAGAATTGCTTATTTTCAAAGAAGTTTATCAAAAATGTGGCTCTCATATTTATGATATCACGTTGTTTTTAACGAAAAATTTACTGTACTGAGAAAAAATATTTGTTTATTGTATAGCGAACAACGGAGCAGGTGGCTCTTCTATATGATAAGAGAACACCGCCGCCCATGGACAACTGCGCCACAGTTCGCGCATTCGTTGTGTTACCGGCTTTTTACGCCAGCTAATCGGCATTTTTAGCGGCCTCCGATATCCTCACTCGCTCAGCGAACACACAGTAGAATCACTGTTTCAAGTAATACTACCTTTTAACGCTAAATATTGCGTCAGCATTTGCTTCAAGATGGCTATCCCACGGGTAAAACATAAACTGTAGTGTAGTGTAGCGGTAATTTTATAAGCCTAAGAATCAAATCTAGGACTTATAACAGTTGTATACTACTATAGCTACTGATCGTAATACCTCAGTAAAGTTTCCTACAATAAGTTTCAATATTTAATGAGCTTGTGTTAACGCTTTTTACTTGACGCACCAGCCTCAAGTTATATAATTTATTGATTTAATTAAATTATATATTAGTTACACCATTACCAAATTTACATTTCAATTATGCCTGGTGTACTATTATTTCCATATATATAATTAATGAGCAGTAGGTAGTTCTATAAACTGAATATTACAGTATTCGGTAAATATGTTAGTAGGTAAACACAAATTACTTTATACAATAGACAAAATAATAAGCTTTTCTGTGTCAGGTAATATATTTTAAACTATATGTGGATAAAAAAATATGTATGATACTTTTACTGTGTTTCACTGAATGAGTTGAGGATATTGGATACCCTTAAAATCCTGCTTAAGCGGCGTAAGAAGCCGGCAACACAACCAATGTGCGGATTGTGCCACTCTTGTGTTCTCTTACTATATAGGAGATCCATCTGCTCCGTTGTCCGCAACACCATAAAAAATTAAGGTTTAATTACTAATGTTTTATGTAGAATCTGTAAAACTGTTAAGTTTATTGAATCAACACACAACATATTGTTTCACTATATGGCAATAATATCACTGCCTAGTTGCATGCCACTGAACAATTTAAGCCATAAGAAGCCATAACGCCACGTGCATGCCGCTTGTGAAAGGCTTTATCGAATAAGTCAAGTTCAAGGGAATCGCTTCAAGTGATTGAAGCAAATATCGTAGCGTAATATTAAAACGGAAGTTTATACTTTGCACAATAAAACATCTAGTCATGTACATAAATAATATTTTACGTAAAAAGGGAACAAATTAGATACAAATTTTTGTTTAAATAAAAAAGGTTAAAGATTGAAATGGCTTTCAATTTCTATAAAGATTTAAGTAAATATTAAAACAAAATGATACGTTTTTTTGCATTTTCGGGACTCAAACGCTGAATTGTAAATTTAAAAAGGACTCTTCTTGATAAATAGTCCTTCGCCCATGGACACCACCAGCCTTTGCCGGGCTCCGGGTGCGTTGCCGGACTTTTAAGGATAAGTACGCTCTTCTTTTGAAGTTTACGAAGTCGTATTCGTTTAGAAATACCTCCACAGGCAGTTTTACCATCGAACATTGAGGCAGAATACAAAATCTCATCGCTTTCACCTCGAAGTTTGTCATTCAAGAACTGAGCGTTTTTTAAGGTATTTTGTGCCGCACACTACCTCTCTGTGGAATCAGCTGCCAGCCGAAGTATTTCCAAACCAAAACGAATTGATGACCTCCAAGAAAAGAGCGTACACATTCCTGAAAGGTCGGCAATTCACTCGCGGTTCTGCAAGGGCTGGAGTGTCCATGGGCGGAGGACCGCTTGCGCTAAGTGAGCTTTCTGCTCGTTTCCTATCGATTTTATATAAAAAATGCTGATTTCACGGTATGGTAGTAGATGTTTGTCTCTATGGACAAATCTTTAGAAAAAGCTAGTTAATAAAGAAGGGCGCGGCTATTACTGTAATATACTTAACAGAGAAACTTAGGGCATCAAAGTAAATAAGCATGAGTGCTCTCGAAGAGAAATTACTCTCCCAGACAAAACGTACTGTCGAGAGTACTGAAAAATGTTAGCTCAAAGTAAGAATCTTGATTAAAACAAATTGTAAATAAGGGATGAATGGAAAAAATTGTTGTAAAGGACTTAAAATAGTAAGAAAAATTTATCTGAAAGACGGTTCAAAATTATTTTCCTTGACATTTTGTAAAATGCTTTCAGAATTCTTATTTATTTTTATAGCTAAATATACGTTTAATAACTCATGTTTCACTTAATTTAATTAAGAGCATCAAAAATTTTTAGAACAACATCAAGTTAATAAGTTCTTATAATAATATTTTTTTAATTCTATAGCGGAAAACGGAGCAGGTAGGTGCAATCCTATATGGTAAGAGAACACTGCCGCCAATGAACAACCGCGCCACAGTCCGCGCAATGGTTGTGTTGCCGGCTTTTTACGCCGCTTAAGCGGCACTTTTAAGGGCCTCAACATCCTCACTCACTCTGCCAAACACAGTACAAGTACCGTTTTACACTGAGTATTCTTTGATCCCTTGGTAATACTTCGGACGATCTGGACTAGTAAGTGCGTTAGCATAAGCTTCTTTCAATAAAAAATATTATGCAAATAGTATTTTTGTTGAAATTACAATTTTTTTCCTTTCATGGAATACCCAATTTTATAATTGTTAATTGAATATTGAGAGTATTAGATGTCACATAACGGTTTTTTTTTTAAAAAAAACCAAACGTTGTTGACATAAGACCTCCAATTCTCGCGGACTTTTGGGGCGAGCCATAGGTCACATAACGTGAGTACAAATAATAGAAAAAGTATTGCGGTATAATCTTAATCCGATAAAATCTGTGCGAAGCCCATCTTTTCCCTTTATTTGAAGGGTGAAATAAAATATTTACATCTTGAATTGTCGTCATTAAATCCCAAAAATTTCAAGAGGTTCAGTGAATCCTTCGCTTCCTTTTAATTATTTGAAATGTCAATATGTATTCAGAGATTCCTTAATTAAATAATTGTAAGAATTTACAATGATAATATTTAAATCTTAAATACAAAATTCTCATGTTGGAATATTAGTTGGCAAACTCCTCCGAAAGGAGCTAACCGATTTTATAAAATTTCGCTTACATATCAGATCGGTCTGAGATACCAAGCCTACACCTATTTTTTAAACTTTAGTTAATTTTAAGGTTAGGTTTTTAATTTTTGTGATTCAACATTGAAAATTAAATACAATTCTACCATCAAACACCTATTTATTAATTGTGATTAGTATATTATTTATTTATATTACAGAACGATGTGTTCCATCATACAATTTTTTGTATATAATAAATATTTTGAATAATTTTTATCGAAATAATAAAGTACACAACTGAAAATTTTATGGTGGCGGCATAGTCGAGTTTGGCACCACCGAAACATGCCTACGTACGCGTTAAATTACTAACCGTTTTCCTAAACAAATAACATATTTTTTTACATGTTACATAATTATATATACCTTTGAGTCATATTAAATCGCACACGTGGGAGAGCCATCCTGGAGCTTATGCGGACGCACTAATTGGGCCAGCTCGTCTGAAGTAAGACTACGGGCTCACAGAATACTCAGCGTGAAACGGTACTTGTACAGTGTTTCGCAGAGTGAGTGAAGATATCAGATGCCCTTAAAAGTAACGCTTAAGCGGCGTAAACATCCGGCAACACAACCAATGCGCGGACTGTGACCCGGTTGTTCATGGGCGGTGGTGTTCTCTTACCATAAAAGAGACCCACCGGCTCCGTCGTCCAATATAGAATAAAATATATATATTTTGAATAACTGTTCATTTTTAAATATAATCAGTCTAACCTAATCAAGAATTGCTTATATGCTAAGGAAGGGGTGGTCGCGGTACGACATAATCTTGTTAGATATCCTCCGACACTAGTCTACTTAACGAACTCGATTTTGCATACGTCTGCATATCGTAACAATAACTTCATTTGTACTCGGAAACGTAAGCTTCAGAAAATTTGAAAGCATCAAATTCTGCCTCTTGTTTACAGAGAATACAAACGTTTGATCTTTTCGTTTGAACATTACACCAATAATAGTCTATTTTAAAACTCGTTGGATGAGCCTCGCGAATTCAATAGCATTGATCATTAAATATTCATAAATATTGAAAGAAATTAATACAAATCAAAGTATTATCCATTATTTTATATTACTATACTATTTATATATATATTGTGTTTTTGTGAATTTTTAGAGGGTAATCGCTGGATCTGCCAAACCAATCTTGAAATTTCTTTCATGAATAGAAGGATACGTTATTTTTAAAGTAGGATTTGCAAAATTGTACTGCAAAATTTTTCGCACGCAGATTTTTGAAATGTCGGATGTATCATGATGATAAAATTGATGATCAAACTCACAAGTAAACACACAGATATACTTTCTTCGAAAGTTTTTACGAAGATACGAAATTCTTTAAAAAATACTTATCAATCTCGCGTAAGTGTAAGTAAATAAAGAAACCAGATAAATATACCTCGATAATATAGAAGATTTAACTTTGATAATTTATATGGCAAAACAACATTTCCCGGATTAGCTAGTTTTATATAATAGGTAATATTTGCAAGAGGTAATTTATTACTTGACATTTCACAAACGTGAATTGAATCATTCTTATCGTAAATTGAAATGTATTGATCAAACACGCTGTTTTCGATTTGTTCATTTTTTATGAATAGCTCACCTGTTTCCATTCAACTTTGTCGATCGTTTCGGCACCAGGCGCTGCGCCCTCAGCTATCGGGGGCCGTAGTAGTGACACATACTGAGAAATAAAGTCAATATAGAATATATGCAACATCTTTGGCTATAAAACCTACGTGGTTTACTAAACGAAAATTATCACGTTTGACATTTGACATACTCTGTGAAGAATAAAAATGACACATAAAGCATAGTTATTTACCAAAGATATTTAGTCTTTATATTATGTCCTCTACTTATTATTTTCCAACTAAAACGTTATACTATAACAGTGTTTGCTTTATAATTTTTAATAGTTCTGTCATAAACATTTGAGAGTAATTTTATTCACAAATGTAACGTTATATTTTTGTTTATTTTTATTTTTTTCATCTATAGCGGACAACGGAGCAGGTGTATCTCCCATAATATGGTAAGAGAACACCGCCGCCCATGAACAACCGCGCCACATTCCGCGCATGGCTTTGTTGCCGTCTTTTTACGCCGCTTAAGCGGCATTTATTATTATTATATTATACATACAAAGCATATTCGAATATAGTGATATTTTTTTGTTGTTATATCTGATACTTAGCAAATTGTTAACACGACAGGCTATTTCGGTTCATTGTAAATGTCCTGTCAGCAGAGGGATTTACAAGCCTCATAAAGCTTGCTTTTCCCTAATGAACAATTAATTATAAATTGAAACTAAGCTTTGGAATTAAAACTAAGACGGGAACCGGAATTATTTAAACCGTTAATCACACATAAACTTAATTATAATTATAAATAACTCTACAATTATATAGATATATGTACTAAATTTCACCCGTGGAAGAGCCATGCTGAAGTATATGCGGATGAATTAAATGGGCCGGCTCGTCCGAAGTGACACCAAGGGCACACATAATGCTCAGCGTGAAACGGTACTTGTACTGTGTTTTGTAGAGTGAATGAGGATATCATTAAAAGTGCCGCTTAAGGCGCAAAAAGCTGGCAACAAAACCAAGGCGCGGACTGTGGCGCGGTGGTCCACGGGCGCCGGTGGTCTCCTATTATATATCAGACCCATTTGTTCCGTTGTCCATTATATAATAAAAAAAAGCACTCATAAAACGGAATTTTATCTATACTCGTACATATCACGTTTAAAACGACCCTGAAGCAGCGAGCGCAAATTGCTTATCCATTTGAGTGACAATAAAAGTCTATGTTATCCATTTGAGTTCTGTCCAATTACCGTGAACTTTACAATTTGATTGAGGTAAATAATGTCTTCATCATAAAATGTAGAAATACAATAGACTCTCTTTATAACGATACCGATATAGCGATACTTTCTCTATAACTAAATATTTGGTCGGCCAAAAGAACAATGTATACCGATATCGCTCAACTTTTATAAAGATTTTTTCAGTTGTAATAATAGTGTTTATTTATCTCTTGAGCGGTTATTCAAATAAGGTCATTGATGTGGAAGGTAAAAAAAGCAAACCACCTTCAAGGAATTTTTTCATTAAATGCCTTAGCATTACTCTCCCATGGGTTCGACATTTTTAAGACACTAGCACAGCCACTGTCAAGCCCTTCCAGAGACCGAATAAATTATAATTTATAATTGTCCGAACCGGGATTAGAACCCGATACCTCTCGCTTAATGGTACACTATTAAAACCATTAACCTACGAGGTTCTCAATGTTACAAAAAAAAAAGGTTAGAAAACATCCTAAAGTGAAAGAAGCACCAACCAGCTACATAATATAGACATATTTCTACTTTATTCCCAGGTTTTTCTCTACAGAGATGTAACACATAATATTACTTCAAAAAGATTTTCAAACCTAATGGCACTTCATCTGTCAGTCAAATCTCATGATAATAGTTTGTTGAAAAATAACGCGAAAAAATATTTATTCATAGAAAAGTAATAAATCTTTACATGTCAAGGAACTGAGCCGATTTAAGTGAATAGAATCTTATAAAAATAATGTATTTCTTTTGTCTTCAATAGCAAAATGTGATATTACAAAAAGTTTTAAGTACAACCTGATCAAATCTTTTAATTACTACACCAGGGATATAAATTGAGATTAATCTTATAATAAAATCTTGAAACTTAACGTGAATACTTAAGCAGAAATGGTGAAGTTTTAATCTAATTTTATTGATAACTATTTTATATTGAAATTGTTACTCGACGCCATTTTAAACGACCTTTACATTACTTTGAGAGGGATTTATTAGTTTAGACTTTATGAACGACTATATATGAAAACATATATAAAGTTGATCACTTTTGATATTTGTTTATGTTGGGTAAACATTAAACCTGTTATATAAAAAAAATTATTTGAAACAATGCCTGTCGCTTACACGCTGATAGGCATTTGTTTTTGCAAAAAACGACACGGAACAATTATATCTGAGTGTAGAAAATTTGAAGGAGCCAGTAAATAACGTGCAAACAATTATTTTAAAAATATAATGAAAATTCACATCAAACATACATCGGATTTAGAATTACGTGTACAACTTTGAATTAGGTCATTCTTTGAAAGATTTTTCAGTTTGTTCGATTTGGTATTCAACTCAGTTATAAATTTTCCTACAGTTCTCCAAAAGTCCTGAAAATTCGTTTCGAGAGATAGTTGAAAGTTTGCCTTATAAGCTAGGAGCTTGCTTTGCAACTTTGATACGGTAAAGTCCGAATTTAATTTGAATTCTTAATAATGTTCGAGATACGTTTAAATGTTCTGATTATATTCTTGAGTTAGGCTCTGAATGGATTGCGTTGATAAACTGCTCTTCAATTTTATGTACGTAATAAAAACTACTATCGCTATTTTTTAAAAGAATAAAGATATTATAAATATGAACACAACATATAAATTATATACTTCTAATTCGATGTGTCTTTTTCATGATTTATCCTATTTACATGATTTAAACTATTAAATTTTTATGAAATATAACATCTCTTATAGTATCGATGTTGATCTAGGCAAATTAAGGTGATTTTATAAAAAAATCCTAGCAAATCTTACCTTGTCACGTTCAAGGCTTTTAACCATGTCCAAATCCGTTGTATCAGATATTCCGCCATGAACAACGAACACTCTGTTGTTGATAATAGTCCCAAGAGGCAGCCAGCGGTACACGTTCTCGATTAGTTTGAGGAGACGTTCTGCGTTGTGCTGCACAAACATAAATTGCATTGTTATATATTGAAAGGCTTTTGAGAGCCTCGTAGCTTAATGATTTAAAAGTGTACCGTGAAGCGAGAGGTATCGAGTTCGAATCCCGGTCCGGGCAATTGTAAATTATAATTTAATTTATAATTTATTCGGTCTCTGGAAGGGCTTGGCAGTGGTGGAGCGAGTGTCTTTAATACTGTTGCTCCCGTGAGAGAGCCACGCTTAAGTATATGCTGACGCACTTATTGGGCCGGCTGTATGGTGTTTCGCAGAATGAGTAAGGATATCCGAGGCCTTAAAAAGTGCCGCTTAAATAAAAATCCGTAAAAAACCGGCAACACAACCAATGCTCGGACTATGGCGTAGTTGTTCATGGGCGGCGGTGTTCCTTACCATATAGGATACCCAGGATTTTAATTAAACGTTGTAATAATATACATACATTACAATAACACATAGGCTAAAATAATTCATAATATTGTGTAAATTGTCCAAAATATAATAAAACTTTTCACGTGAGTAGGAAAAAAATAAGCCTTTGGAGACATTGTGCCGTGCACTGCAAAAAACGTTAAATATGGAGTATATTAGTAATGTATGGTTAAAATTTACTTTTTAAATGGTTCGTTGTGTAAGCTTATTTAACAAAAAAATTAAAATACAAAAAAATGCTGGTATGGAGACCTTATAGGCCGCCTACGCACCCGTGGATCTACAAAGGGTAGGGGTGTCTATGGACAGAGGACCTCTTTCCCTAGGTAAACCAGCGTTTTTATAAAAGAAAAAGCTGTCATTCTGTAATTTAATACCTAATTTAAATATAATTTAATTTAAATATATCCTTCATCTTAACATAAGTTATTTTATCAGACTAGAGAAATGAAAGGTAATGTTTAAATATATCGGTTTGTGGGTCAAAGGATCCGAAAATTGCTAGGGGTTCATAATTGGACCCGGTACGTGCGTACAAGACAAAACACCGCCTGCGGGGCTCACTACTAAGTCATATTAAAAGCAATTACCTACTTCAATTATATTAGCAACAAATTTTAAGCCTTTTTAGTATTAAGCAGCTTTTGGCATAGTGGTGTTTGGGCGTTGTATTGTGTTACATCAAATAGTTTATTTGCCGTCGTGTCAATAGCAATTAGTGTAATTGTTGTCTTAATTATATATTTCATGAGCTAATAATGGAGATATAATTATATTATCCTTAAGGGAATTTGATAATCAAATGAAGACATATACAATGAAACAAGATTTTGTTTTATTAATTACGAAACACGGTAGAAGACTTCTACTGTATTTCGTACTTAGTACTGTTCCACGCAGTGGCGTAACTACAGGGTACACCAGAAAAAAATATAGGTATAAAAATTCAGCTTCTTTATATTGGAAGAGAGGAGGGCAGAGGGCTTGTCCGATGAATTTTCCACGGTCCTCGAACGGTATAGTTACGCCATTGATTCGAAGATTGTATTCTGTGAGTGTATAGTGTTACTCGAGACAAGACGGTCCAATAAGTGCGTCATCACATGATTCAGCATAGCTCACCCACGGATAGTATAAAGACTTTTTAGTTTAATAAACATTATCTTAAGCATTAGCTTATGCTAGCTTAAGCTTACCTACACGATATGTAAATTTAGTCAAAGTTAAATGAACGTAGTTTTATCAACAATAAATTCAAGATAGTGGAAACTCAATTCTGCATGAAAATCTTCAATTTCTGAGATGCGCTCTTATACCTCGCATCATATTAAATCATTGCTTACATTTATTATATATGAACCTAATTATTAATTAAAACGTACTTCATACCTTCGCTTGCATATTAAAATCTTAAACTTAAGAGAGGAACTTAAAATATTATACATTATCCGGCAGGAGGTATATTAGTATATATTTTTTAATAAAATGAGAAGCCCGATGCCAGCCATGTATGTGGTAAGCTTAGTAAGTGGGTTGGGTTATCCATGGGTGACGTAAGCTTTGCCTATGGATAAGCTAAGCCACAGTTGGATCTTTGCTATATTGTCGATCTTTATATTAAGTGATATGTACGGTTTTTCAAGGTATTTCTTCATCATCATCATTTCAGCCGAAAGACGTCCACTGCTGGACATAGGCTTCCAATTTGGACCTCCATGAATACCTATTGGAGGCGACCATGGTATGGACACATATTTCAAGGTATATACGAAACATAACAATGATATATTTTTCAAAGTTATATAAAAATTACTGAATGTTCAGTCGAAAATCGATTCGATTAAGTCACTTTTAAACCACCATCTAACTGTAATAAACAATGTAACATAATTCACAGAAAACAGCTCAAAACTAAAATGAAATGTTTTGTATTACCTTACTCGTAAATTCACAATAAAAAGGACAAATTTAAAAAAGTACCACAAAGTTATAAGAAGTTTGTAGACTATAGTCAAACATACACTAACAACGTCGATTCCAATTTAAACTTCTAATGTATGTTTCCAATTGGAATCCTTTCCGAAGCCTCTTGAAAATCGGAAAGCTTAGAACAAGAGTGACCAACTTCAAAGCGAGTCCGTGAGTGGAATAATTTCCGCTCACTTTAAAACATTAAAAGTACTTACTTCCTTTCAACGAGTAATTTAATTGCAGCTACAAATTTTTAATTTGATTTACCAACTTTAAGCTTGAAATACCTGAATTCAAAGTACGAGAATTCAAAGTTTCATTTTACAATAGCGTAAATATTACTGCAAAATAGAATGAAAAATCTATTGAAATTCATTACGATGCATTTTGTGTTGTAAAGTAACATATATACTAAAGTCTGAGCGGTTTTGTTAACTGCAATGAATTTAAGGAATTCGATATCCGGTCTGAATGAAAAAAATAATATTAAATTTATGTATTCAGTCTTTGTAAGGGCTTTACAGTGGCCGGGCGAGTCTCTTAATAAAATCTTACTTACAATTGGGAGACCCATGCTGAAACATATGTTGTAGTGCGTTAGCACCGGCTAGTCCCAAGTGATACCACGGTCTCACAGAATACCATTGTGAAACTTTCTTACGTAATTTTACTATATTTTAATGAGAGACCCCTACAATATAAAATACTACTTAGTCGAAATAACATAAAAAATATTGACTGTACAGAATTACATCAAGTTTTTATTTTGTTAAGTCAATCTTTAAGAAGTTCTTACATTCTATTTTTGAAATTTATTTGTGTGTATGACTGTATTTTATGTGTTATTTATCTGTTGTGTAAATACTGGTTAATATTTTAAAATAAAATATAAAAAATGAAGAATTGACGGTTAGAAGCAATGATGCTACCTGCAGAAGCATGCCAGAAAGTATACACTCTGCATAAAAACCAAGATGTGACATACCTTATATTTCAGGTGGACTTCTCTGATAAAACCATATCTGAAAGAAAAATACTTAGAATAATACATTTTACTTTGCAACTAGTAATTAGATTAAAATATAACTTAATTAACTTTACTTTTATCTGCTAAATCATTTAAAAGGCATCTTAATTATATCTTTAGAGACACTTTTCTGAATCTATGTCAGTAATCATTTTCTATTAGATATATTTTCTGTTGTTTTGAAATTCTCACCACATATTACCATACCATTATCACGTAATGTAACATAAGGCATAGTTATCTGTAGTTAAAATTTTTCATATTAAGTAGTATTTATTATTAATAATCGGTAAAGAACATCTTCAACTATTATTGTTATATATTAGTAATATTTTTAACATTTCGTTAAACAAACATAATAAAAAAACATAACTTTTAAGTAATTTGCCTTTTACGTTACTACAAATTTCAATCGGCCACGGATAAATTTGTATTGTTCGAAAGGTCTGTTTGAATGATAAAGACATAAGTTGATTTTAGAATCATTTATATGCACTTGAAATAATTGCTCTGTGAGATCAATCTTTTTAAAAAGCATTTCGTTGTTTTCGTTCAGATTCAAATAAAACGTTTAGAACAGTGAATGTAATAGAAGTCAAGTACGTACCTTGCATTCATTATGAGATCTTCGTGATTTCCCCGGTTGAGATAAACGCCCCCGGGGAACGCCAACATACAAGCCAAAAGCAATAGCAATACTTCCAAACTCTTCTTTCCCCTATCCACAAAGTCGCCATTAAATATGTAGGGATTCTCCGTTGACGGCAGACCATTCTGAAAAAGTTATTGTGCCCACTGAGAAACATTGAACATTTTAACAGATTCATTTCAGATGCTATAACTATACGGAACGCTATTCTATATTTGTGTAAATTATTTCAACGTAACCTCTGTTTTTATAAATGTGTACATTTATTATTAATTCTTGTATCAAAGTAAAAGGCGTACAACGTTCATGTCGTTACGCGTGAAAAGGCCATTTAATCTTATATATAAGGGTAATCGTAATTCATACAGAAAAGGTCAAAGAGCCAAGATAGTAACGTCACAGAAACAATGCAAACCTAATCATGTCCCATTGAATCCTTAGAGATGCGACCGCGACCCTGATTTACACTTACACAACATCATACTAATCAAAGTGGCGTAACTTGACTATTAAGGGCCTTTCCCGCTCACAAAGACGCTTCCATTTAGCTTTTGAACTCAATAGGCCATATAAATATAGTTAGTTTATGTGAATAACTTTAGAGTTAATCATTAAACCTTAAAATATATTTGCATATATTATCGTATATCTCTCATCGTTTAAGCAGCGTTCGTAAGAATTATCGCTCGACCGTTTTTATTCAACGACTTACTTTGCAAATCCGACGAACACGAAAAAGCCTTTTCATTCTTCGGAATTATATTTAAACGATTATACTTAAAAAACGACGTGCCTAATTGTATACGAATTTTCAAGATCAGTACAGTAAATCCAGAAATTATCGTCTGCAACGCCACAAACACGCATACTTTATTAACAACATTTGTTTAAACATGTAGTGAAGCTTATATGGCTTAGTGGATAAAACCTGTATTAAATTCCATCACTAAATTGAGAAAGACGAAAGAAAAGAAAGAATTAAGAAACTAAATGAAATCGTTATGAATAAATGCGCATGTTTCAAAAAAGAAATGACGGGTTAACGCGGTGCCATTAGTATAATCACGTGGCTGTCTTCGACAACCAATTTTATTCTGTCCAGTAAGTGACACGTTCAACGGTTTTCCCTCTTCAACTATAATGACTTTTCTGGTTCCGTAGATCAGTCGATAATGTGATAGGCATAGACAGCGTAGATACTGTGACGTGATTTCTCTTAGTAGGACGAATATTAGGACTTTTTACGTTTTACTTTGAAAGAACCATCATATAGTGGGGCAATGATTTGCATTTTATTAGTTATGACCAAGACAAAAAATTATTTAAACGAATTTAATAGAAAATATCACAATGTTTACGACTAGTATGCTAGTCAAAATTTTTGGATACCAAGCAACGTACCAGGCAGGTTCTGTCTATGGTAAGAGATCGCTACCAGCCATGGACAACGCCACAATCCGCGTGGATTGTAGCTTCATTCAATTTGGTTATGTAGCCGGTTTTTAATTAGGCATCCAAAAATCTCAATCACTCAGAAAAATATAGTACAAATACTGTTTTAGGCTGGTATTCTGTGAGTCTAAAGTATGACTTCGGACGAGAATAAGCTTCAGAATAAGCTTCAGTATGACTCTCCCAGGGGTAAGACAGTGTTACTCATGCAGTCACTGTCAAGCACTCCAAAGACCGAATAAATGTTATTGAGACCAGGAATCAAACCCGTCATCCCTCAGTTCTCGGTAGTTTATAAGATCGCTCTTCCATAAGGCACTTAAACAGAGACTCAATGTATTGAACTAAATTTAATGATATGTATATCTAGTCAAAAGTATACAAATGGATACGAGGCAACCTCAAAGCTTCGAAAGGCGCAAGAGGCTTCTATAATAATAATCGTTATAATCATACAACACATTACACAGAAACATTAGATGGACGATAAGGCTTAATGGGACTTTTGTAAGTCTAAGACAAATCTGAGCCAGGACCGCGCGGAATTTTTTTCACAACTGTTACGCCACTGACTAATCAATAATGATACGCTATCCTATACGACGATATATCCTTCGTCTGTATTACACGCATGCCCTATAGATTGGGCCCTTTTCAGATTATCTAGCGCGATAAGCCCTGTCATGTATTACGAAATCCCCTAATTGAAACCAATTTGTTATCCGAATCTTATAGGGGCTCGTGCAATGATTTATGTCGAATACACTGGCAATTTTCACTAGCACTAGGATATTACACTAGGAATGCATAGATTGTAACTAAAACATCCCTAATTAATAAAATGCTCTTCAAATAGACAATTAGTCTCATTGTTCATGAACCCTTTATTGCTGACGTAAAATTTGTAATTACTAATTTTAAAGTAATATAATATTATGCTAATCTACTGTATTATATGTATATGGTAAATA
>DWCF01003523.1:0-19290 GCA_018230265.1 Delias oraia
AATGTATAATTAATAATAGTAATTTAATGATAAATATATCATAAACACAATAATTTCCGAAACATATAACGTTTCTCAATACACCTACAGCTTGAAGTAATTGTAAATGATTCTTTGCAGTGTTACTAAATTAAAGTCAGATTGTTTAAACGGACATTTTAATTATTAATCTTCCTAGTAATTATATAATAAAATTCTAACCTCTTTGCTTCAACCAAGTGACCTGAGGGTTAGGTGAGCCCATTGTTTCACAATTCATAGCGACTGGTTCACCGGCTAATACAGCTTCATCCTTTGGTTCCGTCACCCATTTTGGTGACACTGCAGCGTGCGAGAAATTTGTTTATTGAAATTATTGCAGCATAAAGCATGTAAATCTGTCGAAATATAAACTGCGTTTTTATCAAGTGTATTCTAATTCAGATTGATCAGTTTAAAGTGAATGAAACGAAAATTTCATCCAAAAATAATTGTTTTGTTCTAACTTACCTCATCGGCAGCATTTTAAAATGTATTTATATACTGTCGACATTTATTTTTAATAATTTTTAAGTGATTTCTCGTTGGCCTTTAGTTTTTTATTTCGATCTTATGCTTAAGTGCTCTATGATTATAGTAAATTGCTTTATACATCTTTTTTAGTATAAGGTACTATGTGTGTAGCATATGAGCATAATACGTCGTCAGACAAAAGTGTTTGAAATAAACTAATTACCCATTCCTTCTAGCCATCTGTAATCCAAAGATGTGCAGAACAGAAATTAAATAAAACTTAGTAAAAGGATAACCGTTATATGCTGCCTCATTAAAATGTCATACCCGACAACTTTATTATACTAGACAACTAAAATGACCTTCTTAGCTTAAAATTAGACCAGAAAAATTGAATATTTCAATGATTTCAAACTTGATAGCAGTTTTGCTAAATTCGATTCGAAGCCCCTAATTTTTCTGGTTTTCTTCAATGGACTATTAATTGAATTATATACGGCGTTGAAGCGTGAGTTGGTGCGAGCTGAATGGTGCATGGTGCATGGTGCCAGGAGCTAGACGTTACCTTTCACCACCAGTTCGGCGGTATAGTTAACTTTGGCGGCGTTGTTCGACGCAACACAAGTGTACAGTCCGCTGTGGCGGGCTGACACTTCTTTGAATACAAGATTGCTGAAAAAATCCGCTCCCCGTTCTTCCACCTATATCATAACGCATTTTGAACTATCAATTTCCGATTTAGGTATTTCGATCGCCTTGTAAACGTTTAGTTTTTGTGTTTGTAAGATATAAATACTCATATATAATATTGATATATATGTAAAGAAAACCTTGGACTCCTTATTAAATAAGAGTGTTTTCTTTATCTAGCATAGACAAAGCCTAAATGTCAACACTTGACAAGATATAAAATATTTTAGGAATTAATAATCTATATTTTACATTGCTTTTACATTGCTTTAAATGTAGTTTTATATGTTATTTTTAGGTTTTTTCAATAAAATAAAAGCTCAAATGCGTTTATCTGTATATTTCTAGTCTTTTAAAATAACAAATTTTTATAAAATAAATTAATAATTGCTAAAATAATTATTTTCTAAGCAAACGATATAACCACATCTTGTCAAGTGTTGAAATTTAGGCTTTGTCAATACTAGATAAAGAAAACTGTCTTATTTAATAAGGAGTCCAAGGTTTTCTTTACATATATACAAATATTTTTCATAGCCGAAGCTTGGATAAATCGAAATATTTCTCTTTGGTTAATTTTATGTTTATTTTTATTCCACTCGAATTGATTAACATATAATTGTAAAGCTTTATATAAAATCCTTAAAACTATGAAAAAGATTAGGGAATCTGTTTACCATACCTATTTAATTAGTTTAATATAAGTAATAATATATATTTACCTGAAGTGACGACGGTATGGGCCCATTATCCTTGAGCCACATAAAATGAACTGGCATATCTCCAGAGATGACACTACAACTGACTTGAGCTCGTTTGCCTTCCTGCAGATTAGCCGAGAACGAGAATGGCTCGATTTCTGGCGGATCTGAAACAAAAATCGTTCTTTTGATGTAAAACTATATGAGAATTATTTCTGACAGTATATTTTGATTAATTTATACATATGTTTCGATTTCTTGATAACGATATAAATTCGAGCCCTTTTCGATTTCCTCATCTCCGATATCCTCACTCACTCTGTGAAACACAGTACAAGTACCGTTTCACGCTGAGTATTCCGTGAGCCCGTGGTATAACTGCCCAATTTGTGCGTCAGCATATGCTTCAGAATGGCTCTCCCACGGATAAGACATTTTTAAGACACTCACCAGGTCACTCCGGTCGCTTGACACTTTCAAGCCCTTTCAGAGACCGAATAAATAATAAATTAAATTATAATTGACCGGACCGGGATTCGAAACCGATACCTCTCGCTCCATGGTATACTTTTTAAAACTATTAAGCTACATGCCTCTCAAAAAGCTGATATTAAACTAAATAATATAGTGTCGCTACAATAGACAAACATGGACTGACTGGAAACAACGAGCTGAAGTTCCCGCCTGGCTAGTTCGCCGTGAGGCCCCGTCACCGCACAAGTATAAGCCCCACCATGCGTTGCCTCTACTCGCGCGACTTTCAAAGCTCCCGTCACACTGCTGTCCCATTCCACTTGGTTGCCATCTCGCTCCCATTTCACGGAACTGAAATACAAATAGTTCTGTTTGTGAGTGCCTATGTAAAATCAATAAATGATTTAATTAATTCATTCATAGAAAGCATATCCATGTCCACATTTCCTCACAGTTTTTTTCTAAACAATGTTCGTTACCTAAACATGGATGTAGTTATTCCTTCAATAATTTGAAATAAATCGAAGAGAAGTTTTTTTAGTTAGTCATGACGTTGAATTACTAAATATTTGAAAACTCTATCCAATACAAGAAATAAAATAGGATATACTTTAACATCCTCGAGGTTTTAATATACAATTCAAGATCATTCAAATAACCAATTTTTAAATCAAGGACCTTATAGGATATCCCGAGTAGGGACAGTACAGCACCAACTCCCTGCCTGCGACTGCTCTGATTGGTCCAATGGATCTCACGTACGGTGGTCCTGGAATCGAAGAGTTTTAAGGAATATTCGCTTACCTATAATATTGATTTTCATTTAAAATTTACAAAAAAATAATAAATTAACTTTCTATTCCTTCTATTCTATAGCGGACAACGGAGCAGGTGGGTCTCCTATATGGTAAGAGAACACCACCGCTCATGAACAACCGCGCCAAAATTCACGCATTGGTTGTGTTGCCGGTTTTTATGCCGCTCAAGCGGTATTTATATCCTCGCTCACTCTGCGAAACACAGTACAAGTACCATTTCACGCTGAGTATTCTATGAGCCCGTGGTATCACTTTGGTCGAGCCGATTAGTGCGTCAGCATGTGCTTCAGCATGGCTCTCCCACGGGTGAAAAAGTTTAGTCTAAGACATATGATATATATGGAAAATTAAGAGTTTTACCATAGATGTTGAGCCTGGAAGTATGCAAGATCTCTCCCAAGGAGTTAGCTGCCTTACATGTATAGAGGCCTCCATCCTCTGACCTCACTGCAGAAATGTTTAGGTAGCTGACAACGTCATTGTTTTTCGTAGCGAACTGCTCTACACTGTAACTGAATTTTTACTTTTATTTGCTAACTATAATATAATACCGCACGATAGATTCTTTTTAATATTATTACTGTACCTACAATAAGTGTAAAAATTTGATTTGATTTTTTTGCTATCCTATAACTTCTATTCTATTTATATGTTTGTGGTAATTGAAATATTACCGATGTCCTCTAGCCATTGTATTTAGCGGTTGGCCGTCCAGCATCCAGGTGAAATGGGGAGGCGGAGAACCAGCAGCTGAGCACTTTAGGGTCACTACTTGTCCCGGACGAAGCACTTGTTCGATAAAAGTATACTGAAGTTCTGGGGCCGTATCTGAAATAAGCTCGATTTCTTAATCTTCTGTAAGACGAATTGAATAAAAAATACCAGACTGACCGTTCGTTCCTTGTTAATGGGATATAGCAAACATACGCCGCGGACTATGATGCTCGGAAAAAATGTTTTGTAAATTTTTTTTCCAATAATGATTGTAGGATGAAGTTTAATATGCACTTAAAAGCACACAGGAAAGATTTTCTTAACATTCGAGACACTTAAAACATCCTCTTCAATATAGTGGGGGACATTACCTCCCAATCTTATCTCTGCACTTGCTTGCGCCGAATCCTTCTCATTTCTGGCAATGCATTGATAGACACCTTTATCAGCACGATGTACGGATTCTATTACAAGTTGTTCACCTCCATTTTGTATCCGCACCCGACCGCCAACAATACCTGTGCTTACAGGGATACCGTTGTGGAGCCACTCCAGTCTGGGTGATGGCCAACCGCCCCATGTGCAGTTTATGATTGCAGTGCCACCACTATTTACGACCTAGCGAAAAAATTCATAATCTATAACATACAGATAAATGTTATAACTACATAACAGCTTTAAAAATATTACTTAAAGACAAATGAAAAGCTTCCGGTAGTTTCAAATAAATCTACATCGTCGTCATAAATTTGGAAGATTTACAAGAAAATATTAAATATTAAACGTATTAAATCTATGATAATCTCTATAAATTAATGATTATAATAATTCGTTAGAAGTTAAATAAAAATAAACCATAACGAATCTATCACAAGTTATACTTTAACAATTATAAATTTTTCATATTTTCTAATTAATAAGCTACGTGCATGTTCCATTGCTATAAAATAGATTTTATATTTATACAATAATGTATTCAGACTTACGCAATATCAAAATTGGAGTTCGCTATAAAATTTTATATCACAAACCGACGAAATTCGAGGAAACCTATTGAATTTCTGAGCGCATATTGAATTTAATGATATGAAAAGTCGCTTTACAGAAATAGTCAAGATATACGGCAGTATTAGAAAACAAAATGAAAAAGTTTTTTATACGGAGTGTATAAATAAGCTTGTGTTATAATAAACATTTTTTTGGTGGCAAATTTTCTTGTTTAATGTTAATTTAGGTATGTTAAAACGCTTCTCCAACTGAATGAAACTTTTTTGTTTATAAACTTAATTATACTTTTATAGAATTTAAAATATTAAACAATATAGACGGAGGTGACTCATTACTTTATAGACAAAACTTGCATTACTTAGTTAATTTCAGTTAATATCAATAAATTACTAGAAAAACGTTACATTAACTTTCAAACTAAAACTTATCGTGAAAAATTCCAAACGAAAGCTTTTTTTATCTTAAAATTTGATATTCCAATGCCGTCAGTGCCGTAAAAACATATTCCGACAAATACGAACGTTGTCCTAAATAAACATCCGAGTTTGCTTTGAAAACCAAAAACAATAATGTTAAGACTAATCTTTCAAAGAGACAAATTATATAAACATTTACGAATGTTTTCCAGTATTTATTAAGTTAATAAATATCTGTATAATTAATTAATAAGCGAGACAAACAATAGAAAAATTTAGACAAAGAATAGAAATATATATTTAACCTTCCATAAGTCAACTCTTGATATATTTTTAATCATCTATATTTCGTGGAAGAAAATTTCATCCTAACATTATGTTTTACAACATAATAAATTTTTCAAACCAGACCAACTACCGTCGTTCCATTTTTCAAGACTGTAACACTAAATATGTACCATTCTCATCCGTATTAGCTAGTTAATCTTAGGGAAACATTCTTAAGGGTTACAAATGAAAATTACGCTGAGAATACAATACACCAAAAATTATTTACGGTTTTAAAAACCTGTGAAAAAAATTATAAATTAGTTACTACATTATTGTCATTATTATAAATTTTACAATATTAGGATACGCTACACTTTAAAAGTTATAAAACAAATTCGTTTATGAATAACGATGTGACTGTGCATTAGCAGAGACAGCATAGTTTCATAAACCACCGGAATTTGATAAAAAAAAACGATATAAGAACTACGCCGATTCTACTAGCAGAAGTTTTCATCAACTAAGACTCTGATGAGCGCTAATAATATAATTTAGAATATCAATTTTGTATGTGTATATAAGAAAACTCTATTTTTATGTTAATTTTTAAAAACTTTACTAACTTAAAAAGAATATATAGGTATTTAACTTTATTTTGGTTTAAAGAAATTGTTTTTAATAGAAAATGTAATAATATATACATAATAGCATTTATTTATTTTCATTAAACAAACTTTATACGATATATTTCATATATGATTTATAACATAATGCAGTTAAAGCTCGCGGGTAACAAATTTTACAAACTGATACATTCGTTTGGAGCTGCATCGACATTCAACTTTATCACCAAACATTTGTTGGTACTAAATTTATACATGTTTTATAATTGTATCTCTGCTATTATTTTGGAGTATTTCAATTTTTATCTACTGAAATAACTTGTCATTAATTTACACATGGTTATCCATTATGGAAATCTGAACACAATGCAATTAATAGCGTATTTGACTCCGTTAACGTGTTTTTTTCCAATCTGTGCTGTTTAATTAAAGATCTATTAATCTTCAATTTTTGAACACAAAATATGAAGGCAACTAAACTATTTACATAACATTTTTTTTGTTAAACCTTCAGGACTTATGAACAAAAAAGGACATTTACAATGAACAAAATCTCACAATGGACTATAGTGAATCAGTTGTCCGAAAAACCTGAAAAGTGAAACATTACTACCGGGAAAGAAAAGTAGAATGGGGCGAAAACCTTAAGAGGGACCGTTGATTGTTTAAAATTGCAAAGAGCGGCATTTGTTCACTCCGCCCGGATTGTTATAGCCTGAATAAGGTCCTTGGTAACTGGCCAACCCCTTACCCTCGTTTGTTCGACACATTTCTCGGAATACCAAAAGGAATTTATACAAAACTAGGAACGAACTAAACTTCTATTGTTATTGGTCTGACACGTTGAATTGTTTTACCAAGGTTCACAACTTTTACAATATGATATAATATTTATCATAAACTTTAGATTTATTTCAATTGATTTCAGTAATATTTTTTTTTCCTTCAGAAATTAATTCAGCCAATTTTTAATTCTTTGAGAGCCTCATAACTTAATAGTTGTAAAAGTGTATCATGAAGCGATAGGTTTTGGATTCGATTCCCGTCCGAATAATTATAACTTATAATTTTTTCGGTGTCTGGAAGCGCTTGATAGTGGTCGAGCAAGTGTCTTAATACTGTCGCACCCTTGGGAGAGACAAGCTGAAGCATATGCTGACGCAATAATTGGGCAGGCTCGTTCGAAGCGATACCACGGACTCACAGAATACTCAGCGTGAAACAGTGCTTGTACTGTGTTTCGCAGAGTGAGTGAGGATATTGGAGATCCTTAAAAGTACCCCTTACCATGGCGTAAATAGCCGGCAACACAACCAAAGCGCGGAATGTGGCATGCTTGTTCACCGACGGTGGTATTGTTTTACCATATAGAAGACCCATCTGGTCCGTTGTACGCCATAAAAATAAAAATAAATAAAAATTGACAAGATTTTCATTGAGTTATTGGTATGTGAATATTATATTTTTTAGGTTTCATTTCCAATGTTTTTAATATGTGATAATATCAAAATAACCATAAATTCAATTATCAAAACAAATTCATAATTGACAAGTGAAATATAAACCTTTTTGGTTTGTTAAATTTAATTGTACGTAGGTAAAAATATACCGGTTAGTTTAATTGGCACATGGGTACAGTTAATTACGGAATACTTAAAACAATTTTAACCAATGCAATTAAACTTCAAAGAGTTATTAATATTTGCGCTTCGATAATTTAATTTATGAATGGCAGAATATGTTGGCGTGATTTATTAAGGCCATAAGTGAAGTGAATAAATACATGTATTGATTTTAAAATATTTCAGGTTTTTACATAAGCAAATAAATTAAAACATAATATCTTTGTGAAATTATACATTCAATAAATGTAAGAATGTTGAAATCTTTATAAAATGTTATTAAGTTATATTTTAACAGCGTGTAGATACCTAATCATTCTGCTCTATTCTAAACTTAAATATTTTATCTGTTGAGAAACAACTCTGCGAATTATCTATGAAATAACTATAGATTTTCTACGAAGACTATTTTATAATGAAAATAACAAATGAACATACTTCCACGTTTATAAAATCTATTACGTCATGACTAATTCCCTGCAAGGCCTCACTTGTTTACGCGAAATAGGTTGATATAATTAAAAGGCTTTTAGGAAGGTACTAATGGAAGGATTTATTTCTGACGTTAATGCAGAGAAACATGGGTTTAAGCCAGAATGCGTGAGCTTTTATATCTAATTGCGCAAAATCTATTTCTTTTAAGAAACTGTTCACATATTACAATGTTTACGGATTTTAATTAAACTAGTAACTATTTAATACTACACTTAATTAAACTAAATAGTTTCAACAGGATAGAAAATAAAGACGATTAGTAACAGACTTAAATTTACAAAAAAATATAGAGAACGCCTAAAATATTTCTACATTTACTTTTCAAGCTTGGTAGAAAAACCTAAATTTCAATAGTGAAAATTCACACTACACTTTTAGCGTAGTCACAATATAGCGTAAAAACAAAAAGGTCTCGAATACACAGTAGATATACCAAAATATCATGAAAACCTACATTTCATAAGTTTCTGAACATAATTTTTTTGTAACTGTCTCAGTATAATTATATACTCGAAGAGTCTTGTAGAAAAGTGGTCTGATAAGAATACCACGAAGTGAAGTATAGGGTTCAAACCCCGGTTCGAATAATAAAATTATGATTTATTCGGTCTGTGGAAGGGCTTGAGAGTGGCCTTGCAAGTGTTTTAATACCACGGGCTCACAGAAAACCAGCGTGAAACAAAAATAGTACTGTGTTTTACTAAGTGAGAGAGAATGTCAGAGGTTCTTGAAATAAGTTAACGATGCATAAAAACCCGGCAACACATCCAAAGTCCGGATTTTGGCTCGGTTGTTCATGTACGGCGGTAATCTATTACCATAGAGGAGACCCGTCTGCGGCATTGGCTGCTATACCATAAAAATACTCACTTGTGTATGCGGCTGTAAATGAACGGTCAAGTGCGCTCGCAATGCTAGGTGCAGGCGAAGCGTCAAGTGTCCGTGCGTATTAGCAGCACGGCACGCCCACCGCCCATCGTCACTCAACTCAGCACGGCGGATGCTGAGTGCGTCGGCTGTCATGCTGTATCGCCCCGCAACTTCGCCGTCGCGGATTTCTCGTAAAGCCCCTCCAGGTGTTTCCCGATACCACCTAAGTTAACCAAATTATTTATTGAAAAGTAACCAACATTTTGTTACATATTGTTATCTGAAGTTATATATACATAACTACAGATATAACTTATTACAAACGACATTATATTTTTTTTATTTGAAGGGCAACTGAATGAAATTTCTATGATTGGTTTAATATGCCAATTTCATTGTAATATTCTTTTAGTATAATACTTTTTTTGGAAAAAAATCCTTTTAAGTGTCAGTAATAAGTTTTATCCTCAAATCAACGTGGGTTTAGCTTAGTAATTCTATTTTATTAGGGACCATCCAAGCCAAAAGTTTGTTTTATTACTTTGGACTATTTTATTACTTCGACTGCAGCTTTGTAGCTTTAAGAGGAAACTTATTAGATGATCCAAGATTCTAAATATAACAGATATAAAATAAAATAAATTTAGTATACATATAATTCATATAAAGTAAATTACATGTACGAGTACCGTCACATAGTATGTATTTTAAGTACCTACACGCGAAATAAACTCGACAGAAAAAACCCCTTACTTTTATCACGTATAACTGTACGTCGAATTTGCGCCACTCAATGCTCCCAGTCACGTTTTGGAAACCACTAAATTGAATGTGTTTTTGTTACTCAAATGATTCGTATTTTGTACTCGTAGCCCAATTGAGTATTTATTAGATTGCACTTCGTTTTGTTCACAGAATCAATGCTTCAATGTGGACAATGCTGTCATTTGCATTTCAAATTGGAATGTATGATTATGGACTAAACACTAGGCCTGCTGGCGGTTGAAAGTAAACATTAATATTGGTTAAGTACACCAAATGTTAGGCGCAGTGTGCTGTTTCTATAATCAAATTTTTGAATAAGAGAGAAATCTATTAATTTCAATATACGATTGTTAAGAATAAAAATAGAACTTTTAGAATATATTATGTACGATGTATACGTAATTTTTATTTGACTAAAAGAGTTTTAAAGAATAATTTTATTAGCCGTGGTATAGCCATGCTGAAGCATATGATGAAGCACCAATTGGAATGGCTCGTCTGAAGTGATACCACGTACTGTGTTTCGAATAGTGAGTGACGATATCGGAGACCCTTATAAGTGCCATCTAAGCGGCGTAAAAAGCCGGCAACACAACAAATGCGCGGACTATGACGCGGTTGTTCATGGGCGGCGGTATTCTCTTACCATACAGGTGACCCACAAGCTCTGATGTCTGCTATAATATATAAGTATTTAAAATACAAATATATTGTTATTTATATAATAATTTATGATGACCCAAACCGATTCTAATATAAGAAGCCAAATTATTAAAGTTTATTTGAATACAATAGATGTATTGTCTACTTCAATGCTATTATATTAAATTCATTTACTAATTATAGTTGAGTAATTCTCGAGTTTTCGTTGAAGTATGCCCTGTATTAATAAAGCTTTTACACTACATCACATACACTACATCATTCACTATTATCCGACAATCCATCATTTTATTTATGTTTATAATAATTTATTAGTGTACATAAATAATATAAAAGTACTGAAGTATATAATTAATAATTATCATCAGCAATACACTCACAGCATTCGAAGTTTTTGCTCATCAAAGCGTCAAGACCGTGGCTCACGCGCCATCACGAATTAATGAGTTGGAAGCCGAGTGGCAAAAACGTCCCTCGTTTGTCTACATTTGCACTTTTTGCTTGGCTCTTGGCTCAGTGTCTTTGGGGATACCTTTAGACTGATGTTTTGGGACACATAATATTGAAATACATATATTTTTATAATGTAGCGGACAACGAAGCAGGTGGGTCTCCTATATGGTACAGAACGCCGCCGTCCATGGACAGCCGCGCCATATTTCGCGAATTGGATGTGTTGCCGACTTTTTACGCCATTTTTAAGGGCCTCCGATATCTTCAATCACTCAGCAATACTTATATAGCAATACTATATAATAAACTTATTTATAATTAGGATGGCTTATTGAATAAAATACTGAGTTATGATTAAAACGATAGTTTAGTTTCAGTTCTTCTATTTTACTATTATTCTTCTATTTTTTAAATAAATATTAAAAAATAAAGAAAATAATTCAGAAGTTATAGATTAAACATTTAGTTTTATTTCAGATAAAAAATTAACATTACATCATTTAATAAATAATAAGGATACCAGAGAGTATATAAAAGTATTTCCAACTTAACAAAAATTATAATAAAGGTGGTTGAAAACATCAATTATAATGTTTGATTGCCAATGCCGCGGGCATTGGATCACACATGTTTTAAAAATGTACCATCTTTCCACCGAATAACTTCCATATTTGAGCCCGGGGCGCCAAATATCTAGTGTTGATGGCGTTGGCCCGGGATCACGTTACTTTTTATCGGTAACCTAATGTAATGGGTATAATATTATTGAAGATATGTTAGGGTCTGCTCCGAAATAGCTGAATTTCTCGAACCCAAGCAAAAATGTCAGTTTCATGATTTTATGTGTATAATATTTATCCAGTATAAACAGAATAACATATGAAATCAATTATTTAACATTTAGAGTATTTTTAAACTAAATAAATCTTTAATAATTCCTTAAACAGGTAAAGAAAACACTTCATTATACACACTTACGCACTCATTAACATAGACAAAATAAATAAAAACTTTTTGTTAACAACTTCAAATTAAATTACATCAATGACTGCTTTATTGTATACTTTAAATTCTCAGAGAATCTTCCAATGATTCAACTCCCTCGGGTCGAGAAATATGAAATTTCTATCAAATTGACAACTGACATGGATCTAAATGGAATATTATTAGATCCAATAACGTTACCTCGATGGTGAACCTATTTTTGGCAATTCAATTATTTGATCGACAGAAATAAGTAGAAGATCTTCAATAAAATTCACAATTTTATATATAAATATGAAAAGCTTTTATTATTTCCTATATATAAGCAAATCTCTAAAAAGAAGTATGTATGTGAATAATGTTTAATTCAAAAGGAACCCCAATTGAGCGAAAGCTTCCTCCAAGGATAAAGCATCTGTTTATAATCATTAATTTATTTTGGAATTCAAATTCAATTAGTCTTTGACCTCCATAATTTCATCTTCTTCATACTTTTTTGTAACAAATTGTATATAACGTAATGAAAATTTTGTTTATATACTTAAGTACTTCTTTATGTTATAATAAACTTGTAACTATACTCAACCATAAGCTTTGAATACGATTGAAAATGGGTTTTTATTATAAATTCAGACTCAGCTAGTTGATAGACGACATACGAAAGTCACGATAGTCGCGCAGCAATTTCTGTGACCCTAATTGTGTATTCAAATCGTGCCTCGTTATTTGATCAACGTAAATATTGCTCAGCTCGCTGCCTTAGTTGCTTCCGTTCTTCTAAAAACGGCGAGAGGCACAAATACTCTTTTTAATATTTTTCTTTTAAGAATAAAACACAAAACAACATGTAAGAAATAAGTTGCTAACAATATACTATAAGAAATCAGATGATATTAGCAGGTGGTAATATTTTCGTAGTATAATTTGAATTATATATATTAAAAATTAAGTACATTTATGCCTAAATCAAACTCTAGACTTCTGAGGGACAAAAATTAAGTAAAAGCGCTTCCAATTTGATATATGATATGATATAGCAGTTATTCTAAGGATAATATTTCAACAAATATACAAAATTCAGATCAGTAAATAAAAATGTAAAGTTTTTAACGTTACGAACTTGTTTTCTCTTTGGCAGCGTTGAATATGTAAATGGTTAACTAACGCCAAATTCCTTATTAATATGTATGCATCATAAATTAATCCTAACCATATAAATTACTAGCGTCTGATATTCATAACATAGCACCCACCTAGTCATTGGTAGTATTTTATATATTATTCCACGTTTTATGCTTTTATTATATATATGTAGTGTTAAAAGCTAAATTATAGTAATTAAATGTAGTTTTAAGTTAAAAAACATGGAATGTAGTATCTTATTTATTAACATACAAAAGATTTATTAAAATTAAGTAATAGGTAACACAAATGAAACAAACTATAATGATTTTGTATTTTGAATGCTACGAAATTGTAGCAAAGTGTTACGAGATTCGTAAGAACTTGTAATAATTACGCCAAAAACTGAAAATGTAATTTTATTACATCTATTGAGAAAATTTAAGTAATATAATAATAATAACGTAATTTGAGTAAAGTTAGGTAACAATATTCTATTAGACGCACTGAAGTATAACTTTAAACTGTAATAAGTTTAAAGTTAAATCTTTAGAATATATGAAACCCAGCCTGGCATCAGGCTACCTTTCATTTGGTATATCCTTTTTGAGAGAAACATCCACATTTTGTTTGCGTACCACCAAAGCGACATTTTCAACGTAGCATTTGACACACGCTACGTTGCCTTTGGAGTGCCTCCAAGCGTCACAGCAAGTTATAGCTGATTGTGCCAAGCTACGTTTATAATGTTACGAAATATTACTTACACTTTGCTAGTTATTCTTTGTATCTAAGAAAAACATTGCACATTATAAAACTCTTTCACCGAAACCAATTTAATAGAATATACAATATTTCCGTATATAGACGGCTCCTAACTAAATTACATTTATATTTAATACAAATGTATATTCAGATAGCTTTATTTTTAAAATTAGAAAAGAAAACTCAAATACAAATGTCCATATCTTTGCCCTTACTATGCTGTAGAAGAAGTGTTAGTAACATTATCTTGGTGCTAACATAAAAACTAATTATGCCACTAAAGAGCACTTCAGTCTGAATATAGTGATTTTATATTTTTGTTTTCATTTTCTTAATGGTTTCCGCACTCACCTCTTGACTGTTTTTCTTTTTTATCGAACAAACAGTGTTTCTGAGCTTTCGAAATGAGGAAATCATTTTATTGAAACGAATTTAATGTGCAAATAATTTTGTTTACTTCATAGGAAAACAAATTAGACTTCAAGTAATTTGCATGCAATTTGAATATTTTTTCAAAGGGAATCTTTAAATAATATTTGTACAAATATATTTTCTATATATCTGCACTAAAAATATATTAAATCTGCACATAAAAAATCACAAATCACACCTGGATCAAATATATAACTTTTATGTTATGTTTTTAGACATTTTAAATAAATTATAAACTCTATTTTCTAACTGATTTTGTCTTACGTTAGTATACGCCAGATAAAAGAGTATAATACAGGTAAATGAAAGCTTGCGGTCGTAAATCACTAAAATTATTGGCCACACGCAGAAGAATCGTTGCCAAGAGAGTACGTAGCGGCTAAACCCGTTCTAACTGTATGATATACTGTTCCCACCTACAATCTAGTCACTTTAAATTTATGAGAATACTATTAAGTTATTTTATTTTATCAGCGTAAGAGTATCTTCGGATTATCGAGATATCTATTATAGGAATTGTACCAATTCTATTTTCTAGTTGTTTTTGACATCAATGCTCCCGAAATATATATATATATATATATATGTACTTGGCGACGTATATCTGGAATATAACTGATTCTAAAGATTATCAAGATGAAATCTTATTTTAATGTTATAAGTAGAAAATGCTTTTAACAAAATTTTAATATAGCAAAATAATCTTTGAAACATATTTCTAGTCTTCTTCGACCTTTAATGCATAATATTAGAAAATTATGGTTTATAACTACGATACGCTAGTAGAAAAATGCTAAAGAATTGTATATTTATATGTATATATATATGTATATTATAGAAATAATTAAATAATTTACTTAATAAAAACCCACCGTAAAATGGTAGTTGTGCTTGAAACGTTGCTTCTACTGTGTTTCACTGAATGAGTGAGGATATCGGAGGCCCTTAAAGATGCCGCTTAAGTAGCGTAAGATGCCAGCAACAAAACCAATGCGCGGACTGTGGCGAGGTTGTCCATGGGCGGCGGTGTTCTCTTACCATATATGTAGGAGACCCACCTGCTTCATTTTCCACTATACAATAGAAAATATATAAATTATATCTATGATTAGAAATTGTTAATGTAAGTAATAGTAGTTATAGTTAACTTTCGGACTATGCCAAGAATATTCTCATGAAAGTATACGATTAAAGTGAGCTCAAATGTCTCCGTATTCTCACATTACAACACCTCCCATTTATCAACCCTCATAGACTTACAAATATTATGTCATAAATTACTGTATATTTTAGATAATACCCAAAGGCTTTCTATGGAATGAAAGGGCATACAATTTATGTATATAATATAAAAAAATAATATAATAAACGAAAAATATTTTAATTTTGTCCGAAATTTGTCCGAGGGCCGGCTCCATATACCTACCCTTCTCTTAAGATTAAATATACATGTTCATGTTTATCTATAAAAAATAAAAGTAGATATGAAAACAATTAAGATGTTTGAGTTAACGGCAAAGTCAAGTCTAAGGTCGATAACTTAAATACGAATTTTTAATGCATAATATTTTTACATACTCTTTTATCTTTTTTTTATGTTCTAGCAAACAGCAGATGCGTCTCCTATATGGTAAGAGAACACCGCCACCCATAGACAACTGTGCCACAGTCCGCGCTTTGGTTGTGTTGCTGGCTTTTTACGCCATTTAAGCGTAATTTTTAAGGGTCTTCGATATCCTCACACACTCAGCGAAATACAGCAGAAGTATCGTTTCAAGTACAACTACCATCTCACGCTGGGTAATCTGTGAGCCCGTGGTATTACTTGGAACAAGCCAGCCCAAGTTGTGCATTTGCATATGCTTCAGCATGCCTTTATCATATGCCTGGCCACTGTCCATTCCTTCCAGAGACAATAAATTATAAATTAAATTATATTTTATCCAGACCGGAATTAGAACCCGATACCTCTCGTTTCATGGTAGACTTATTAAATCACTAAGCTACGAGGCTCTCAAAATGTTAATTAGTGCTAATAGGTAATAGTAAGTTTTGATAAAGATGGAAATCAAGGCGACAATATTTTAGAAACAAATAAACAGTTAATAATTGTGTTTCCGAATGTGATCGTTGAAAGTAAAATCTTTATGACTCTTGTGTCAATCCCATACAATATATTGGAGAGACTCAACTCAAAGAACGGCTTGTCGTAAACTTTACCGAACTGTCTTGCGTGTAGCGTCAGTCCAAATTTATTTTAGGCAAGAAATATACTTCTTTTAGATAAAATACGTTATAAAAAATATAACGATTATACTTAATGCTTTGCTTGCTACTATTATTGTTACATAATCGTATTGGAATTTAAAAAAATCAAATTTTCTACGGATATTCAATTTATAAATTTTACTTAATTTAAATTCCATAAGGATATACAAAAACATTTTGTATAGTGAATATCTGAAGCAACCATATTTATGATTTAGTCTAATATAATAACCGTATTAACGAAACATCACGCCGTCGCTCATGACTTCTTCCTCAAAGTGAATGTACAAACGAGCCACTGAAGTAAATCGACTCAATAATAACTCGAACGAATCCTTACAACTCTGAACTAAACACATTACATTAAACTTACACGACCGATTTGTTTGACTACCGTCTTCTGAGTCGTAATATGTTTTACATTCAGCTCTAAACCAACAAAATGGAATTCTTTTATTAAACATTATTTGCATAGTTTTAATTATTCTTGTAATTACAAGACAAATCAGGAATCATAATTAAGAGAATAAACAAAATGAGATTATTTGTATAAAATTTACGTTTGCTTTACATCCACATAGGGTTACGTTATTTTACTTGTTTAAACCTTTTCTATTGGCTTTTTAAATAAAATAATATTCGATGAAATAAAAATCATCATGATCATTAGCATTTCAGCCGTAAGACGTCCATTGCTGGAGATAGACCCCCTTTGGACTTCCATGAAATTAATATAATAATATAATTTTGTCCATTATTAAATCCTTTGGAGTTTTGAATATTAAAATATGAATGAAATTCATATCAATTTCGTAAATAGATCTCAACTTCTTTATATTTACGTACACAACTTATTTAGTTTCTAAGCGAGATTTACTATAAATTATATTGGATATACAGCCTCCAAGGTTCTTTGTTTGTGGAGCCGTTAGGATTGCTCTCGCGTGGGTCACTAACAACTATTTATTTTCGCAAAATACACTGTTTTTACATACATATATAGGTATTATACAAGCTTTGTTATCTTAGAAACAACTTTATGACATCAAAGTAAATAAAATGTATTTTTTAGATTTTGTTTTATTCTATAGCGGACAACGGACCAGGAGGATCTTCTATATGGTAAGAGATGCCACCGCCTATGAACAACCGTGATGTAGTCCACGCATCGGGCATTATGTTGCGGGCTTTTTACACCGATTAAGCGGCATTTTTGAGGGCTTCCGGTGTTCTCGCTCACTCTGCAGCACACAGTACAACTACCGTTTCACGCTGAGTATTTTGTGAGCCCGTGGTATCACTTCGGACGAGCCGGCCCAATTAGTGCGTCAGTATATGCTTCAACACGGCTCTCCTGCGAGTGATTTTAGTAGATTTCACACTTTTTATTAGAGTTTTATATCGATCTGTATGTAATAATTATTTAAGTAATATAAAAGAAAATATACATCTCCAATATACAACAACCAACACTTTACATGTTACTATTTTATTACGAATTAATTAAGTATTAAAATATTTCAATAATTATGGTTTACATCATCAGATAGGATGAAGGATCCTTGAATAAATTACATTGCACTGCTTTTCATAAAACTTGACTAAAGTACTCATGATATTTCAGACTATCTGATAGCTACTATTTCATCGGGAAGTAATAAAAATACCCAAGTAAATTTAAGAAAAATATTAAATTAATACTGAAATTGTTTATAAAAAATTTAGCGAATAAGAAATTACCAACCAGTTGCTTAATTAAACAATTCTGTATTTCCAAAAGTTTGGGTTTATTTTCGTCCCTATAGCAATATAAAGCTAAAGTGATTAAAAAAGCTTTATATATCAATAAAATTATTTCTGCTCTTATTTTTGATTTCCATTAAACTCAAGTGGCTCAGGTGTATTTGCTTTACTATATTGGTTAGGTTTCATAACATCAGTTTTCCATTATGTCTGATGTAAGTAGAACGATCGATGTACGGAACAAAAGCATGTTTCAAATGGAGATAAAATTTCTGGGGCCAACTAATATTAAAAAGTAGCAAGTAGAAAACTGAAAATATTAATATTTTTGTAACAAAATATTACAGATAGGGGGAATTTAACTATATCGTAACGTTAAGGCGATATTACATGTAGGTACAAATCTTAAAGAACAATTTTGGAATGTGCACGTTTCTTAAATGTAAAGAACCGATATATATTTGATAATTAATATTATTGGATTTTAAAACAGAAAATATTATTGAAACTGAGATTAGTAAGGAACAATAAAAATTAATCCATATTCACAACGCAATAATTTATGCAAAGTGTCACTTTTTGCCTCTTCTACGAATAACGAGAAATTCACCGAAATATTCGATTCTTTCTGTTCTTTACTTACTTTGTCTGGCTTGTTGCGGCACATACTACATATTTTTGAAAAATATTCTTAGTTCTCAACGTTTAAGTGATCAAAGAGTTAGTTTACGATAAAATAAAACGGTTTTACAAGTTTGGTCTCTATCAAAATAATTTAAATACGCTATATTAATGTTCAACCCGCCTGCCAAGCGTGGTGATTAAGGCAAATAAACCCCTCATTTGGGGGAGGCCTATGTCCAGCAGTGGACTTGGATGGGCTGATGATGATGATGATGATG
>DWCF01003524.1:0-19281 GCA_018230265.1 Delias oraia
GCTTCAGCATGGCTGTCACACGGGTGCGACATTATTAAGACATTCGCCCGGCAACTGTCAAGCCCTTCCAGAGACCGAATAAATTATAATTTTATAATTGTCCGGACGGGGATTAGAACCCGATGCCTCTCGCTTCATGTTACTCCTATTAAACCACTTAGCCACGAGGCTCTCAAGATTAGTAGAAGATAAATATTATTTGAAGTTTATAAAATTTTCAAAGCGTAATAGTTACTCAATTTATCAATTTCAAAGTTGTGATCTTGACTTATTGATAAATCGTTTTTAACAGACCTTTAGTGTAATGTTGCCGCGATCATATTTTTAAAATTTTCTGTGTAGATGTATATATTGTGATTAATATTGCTGAAACTTGTGCTTAACGATTTAAATGAGAACAATAATAAATAAAGTAAATAATAAAACAATTTTTTTATAAAATTTTAGCTAATTCGATTTTTTAAAATGAACTTGTTATTTAAACAAATAAATATGTTGTTTTGTTCATTATTAAGTGACATATATTGCCCTATTTACTCAAAGTATCATTAAAAAGGCTATACCGCGGAAGTAATAAATGCAAACTCACAAATGAGTCATGGCGCGCGAGGCGAAAGTTCAAATATATGTTCCACCTCGATATTATAGGTGTCTTAAATGTTCGTCAGTGTAATTAAAGTTTTACTCCCGAAATTTATTATTCATATCCTATTATGAAATTGATATGTTAGATAGGAAATTAAGCAACAGGTTTTTCTTTTTTACTGTCCTCAAAAAAACGAAAAGGGGCTTATCAATATTTGTGGCTTTGTTACACTTAAGTCTAGTCGTTCTTGGACTTGGTTCGTGGATTGTGGACGCCCCTAATGGATTCATTCAATCTCAAAATCTACCAGAACCACATTTCATTCCATTTGACAAGTATTTTCATTTATATGGTACTATATACTACATTTACAAAATGGTATCACAGACTATAAGCAATTTAGAAACACTGACCTAATGTCCTCATTTTGAGTAGTTGAGTAAAAAGTTAATTCATTGCGTAGCACTTTAGCTTCCTTCATACCAAATTTAATCAAAATCTCTACAGTTGTTGTCTAGTTATTAGTGTTCTTATAAACTTGATTTTATTTTAAATATTTAGATAAAATAATACATTACATAGGGATAATTCTCGTATATTTTATTAATCCTCAAAAATTTATTTTTAAGTTATATGTGAAAAGTATCTCTATAAAATAATATATTTAAAGCTGTTATCTTATGTTAGATGATTTGAAAATTGTTAAAAATAGTGACATCTACAATTGTAAATACAATTGACAATTATTTTATTTTATTGCTTTGGGAAATACATTGGAATCTTTTTTTTTTTGAATGAATACTCGCTGTGTGACCATAAGGTCCTGTCAGCTTTATCGCGGACAGTGTGGGCGAGTGGGACAGCTCATCGCCATACATTGGAATCGTATATATGAGTTGCCACAAAATTTTTAGACTACTACTGTATTTTTTCTATTACTATTAGCTTCATTACGTACAAACTAAACTGCATTACATAACGGACAATAAAATTGACTAATCCTTACATTTAATACTTATACTTTATAATTTTACACAAAAATATTTTAGACGGCAAATTGATCACAATGTCTCCCAAAACGCAAAACAATGGCATAATAAATGAATCATGAATTTATAATTTTACATAAACGGCTAAAATTGCAGCCGCATTAGACTACTGTAAGCGATATGGACGCAACACTCAACCCAAGCTCCCAAAACAGCAATGCAGCCATATTAAGTGATAAATTACTGTCTACTTTGCACCAAGCACTGCTTGAAATCCAGCTCATGAAATTGGTATGTGGGAAATTATAGTGATAAATTCATATTAAGATAAGATTTAGTATTTATTATTTATCAAGTAACGAATGCATGCCCTTGTTTAAAATACAGTAGTTACAATTTAATTTTGTCCAGGATGAAGATATGTGTACATATTTTCATATATATTAGAGGTAATATTTTCACACTTGATGTGATTTTTGTGTAATTAAAAATGTATCTAAAATATATTATATAATTGATTAAAACATCTTATGCTTAAAAACTCATATAATTAAACATTTGTGTGAAAACTTGTATAAATTGGAATATATTATGTAATATGTATAGGCAATTATTTTTAATTTTTTGATAATTTCTTTTAAAGTTATATTCATTCAAAATATTGAGTCTTTTAACATTCTTAGAACAATCATATTATCTGTTTTGTTGTCATATATGTTGTGTTAATAAGCTTGCGGACCGACACTCAAATAAATAATTCATGAAATAGACATTTTCAGAGGTCTGTGGCATACACAATTTAATACTTTACACGCTTAAAAACCTAGATAATATTATCTTTATTTGCGTTCTGCTTTCATTAGAGTACGCCGTTTCGTGAGAGGCTCAAGTGGCTATTTAGATAGCAGTCTTAATAAATCATGCATGACGAGTTATATCGCGAATATGGAAAGCCATTAAAGAACTTTAATATTGGAATGGGCTACTTAAAACTTATTCTCAGTCTGCAAGTCTGATAGAATCATATTGGTCATTCAGACTTCTTGAAATCTTTTCTCCTCTAAAGTTTATGCCTGCCCTGCGAGTTTAATAAATTAAAAATACAATTTGTACTGCACTAAAATATGAAATTGATTTTGGTTTGAAACATCTCATATAATTGTTATATTAATAACACGCTCAATAAAAAAATAACGTAAAGTTCGTTCATTTAAAAACGTTCTTATAAAAAAAGTGGTGGACTATAATTTAGAAAAAGAATAACGAGACTTCAAATCAAGTCTGTCGCATTAAAATCGACGGTAATAACATTTTATTTAACATTTACAGTTGTTTTTAAAACATTGCCAGACTACATCGATCTTTGACGAAAATAATTGTGTTATTGTGGTTCGGTTATAATTGGAGTTAAATTTATTCGCAGACCTGTCTGCTTGGAATTGGAATTAAATTTTGTTATGATATATTCTTCTCAAATGTCATGTTAATTTGTAGGAAAATTTTAAGTAAAAGAACTGTAGTTGAGATAACTCATGACCTTTTTAAAGAATCTAAGAAATATGTTTAAAATAGATGTCAATACAATCTTTTCGATTCTTCCGTAATATATAATTTTGTACTGTAAAGTAAATAACGAATTATTTTATTAAGGCATTGCTGCTTCGTGCGGTGTGAGTTTCAAGTTAATTTAGAGTCTAACGATGCATACGTCTCGAAGACAAGGACTAATGAAAAAAGGGAAATTCCTTAATCCTCTCTAAGCCAGTTGTGTTGTGGGACTTCACTCCTCGAATTACATCAGGATTCAATTAGCAAGTCCAATAATCGTTTAACGTATGGACATTTTATACATCAATTACATTGTAGTCTGTATATTTTATTATATACTCTTTTATGTAATCATAAAGGTTTTTGCTTTTGTGTTTTCTTTTTGAAGTTAGATCAATATGTATAGTATTTATATGAAAGCTACCAAGATAAAAATAGATAACACAGACTAGAAAACAGAATATACAAAAAATATTCTACAAAACAGAATCTTACAAAAAACAAAACAAAATATTTATTTTATATTTGTATCGATTCTTATTCATTAAAAACCTTTTACTATTTAGATTGTATATTAATTATTGAACGTGTTTTAGGCTCAATGTGTGGCAAAATTATGCCGCAAATATTAATGTTAGGTAAGTAATGTTTCATGTTTCGTAAATAAAAAAAAAATATTATTTCTGTATCATTCTATCTGGCCAGGGAAAGCAGACAGTTTTAGGTCAGTGATTATACGTGACAAAAATCTAAAAGTTCTGTTTGCGAACCAGCGAAGCAAAAAGAATTTGATGTTATAAAATATTTTATTTTTTTAATAGACCTTGAAAAAGACACATTAATAAAACAGGGGTTGATATAAATCGTCGTTTAATAATTAAAGAACAAAACACTCGTGAAAACGAGAGGTTCTCGCATGGTATAATTAAGAGGTACACTTAACGTGGCCCGAGTGAGGGTGCCACTCAATTATTCGTAACTCGATGCGAGATCACGGCTCACCGCAGGCGGCCGCAACGTAAATGTCTCAAACAAAACTTCACATTACATGTACAGCACGGATTACTTAATGAGATGTATGACAGGTATTAGGCGGGTGATGTACTCGGATTCAAGCGAGCAAGACAAATGTGCGCTCAACTTCCTTCCAAATCGTCTCAGCAACAACGGTCCGCTGCTACCCACTTAATAATTAAAAGTGACATTACTCAAATCTCTACATTACATACGTTTATGTTCAAAATATATTAGAATTGGGAATTCCGCGCGTCGTACTACAAGACACAGAAAATCACATTGCATGAAGATAAAGTACCTGAAATGGGTACATAGAATTCGCGATTTGCTTTCTAAGGCTCGACACATACGTGCCGATCATTTTCAGAGTCGTAATGGTACAAAGCAACTTGTATCTTCATATTTTAATTATGATAATAGACATTAATATTTTCACGTGTTAATATCATCATCGGTGACTAGCATAACCACAGGTAACTTTAACCTCCAGCTATTAATAAGGAGATAAATACCGTTTTACCGGTGAGAGAGCAATGTTGAAGCATTTGCTGATGCATAAATTGGGCCGGCAGAATACTCAGCGTGAAATAATAGTTGTACTTGAAACGGAACTTCTACTGTTTCACTTAGTGAGTGAAAATATCGGAGGGCCTGAAATGTCTTAAGTGACGTAAAAAGCCAGCAATACAAACAATGCGCGGACTGTGGCGCGGTTGTCCATGGGCGGCGGTGTTCTGTTATATAGCAAACTCACCTAATCCATTGTTCGCTATACCATAAAAAAATTTCTTCCTAATCTACAATACAAAGGTATTGGTAAAGGAATTATACATAAATCATTCGCGAAACAAATATCGGTGGTCCATCTCATCCATGCGAAGCCTTATAGTAGTCGTGACTTTGGATTCTGGTTGGTATACCGACTTAATAAGATTTACTTTCTCAGTGATAGGTAAGTCTCGGAGATTAGGATATGTCATTACGATGCTCGTTAAGATAGGAGAGTATGAAGAATTGCAGCTCTGAAACTGCCATTGTAACAGTTGGAGGATTTAGGACCAACTTATGAAATATTTTGTACGAATGTGATTTTTTTAGGCGACAGTTATATTATTTGAATGGTTTGTTTACTTTCACAGTAACAAAGGGTTAAAAAAAATTTAAGCAAAAAACAAAACAGAAGGGAATTTTTAGGTTATATAGAGACACAATATGAACATATTTTACTAATATTAAACATATTTATTTAACCAATGAACAATATCTGAGACGGTAAAAACTCAGTTTAAGAAAAAAATTAATTTAACCCGTAGGAGAACCATGCTGAAGTATATGCGGACGCACTTATTGGGCCGGCTCGTCCGAAGTGATACCACAGGCTCACAGAATACTCAACGTCTAACGGTACTTGTACTGTGTTTCGCTGAGTGAGTGAGTTTATCGGAGACTCTTAAAAATGCCGCCTAAGTGGCATAAAAAGCTGGCAACACAACGATTGCGTGGACATACAGGAAACCCACTTATTCAGTTGTCTGTTATACTATAAAAATAATAATAATAATGGAATAAATTATGACTATATTTGTTCAAAGTTTGAATATTATTGTGCCATCTTTAAAATGTAATCTCCGACAGAAATAGATGCAGCCTTTACATACTTATTAATACATCCATATAATCTAGATTGAAATTTAACGTTTGATGTCTATAGAATTTATTATTTATGACGTACATTTTAACATAGTTACGCCGATGTCATCGCAGTCTTTGAGTTAATTTCCCCGCGAACATTCATTTATAGATGGCTATCCTGGCATCATTGATTGATGGTAATGCAGATGAATTTTCATTTTAAATTCAATGAAGGCCAATGCATCTGATAGTTTTAAAATGTCTCTTAGTTTATCAGCAAAAATCCAGATGGTTTTTCTTGTTTTTTTTTATGACCCGTTCAATAAAATTAATGTTTACAAAATTGTGTCAAATATCTGGTTGCACTTAGTAGATAAGATATGAATTACTGTTTTACTATAAGCATACATAACACTCTTAAAATTTGCCGTTTGAAGGTTAATTTATCGCTGGCTCGAAATTATGGAGTGCTACGAACTCCGGAACTAAAAGCTTAGAGCGTGTCTAAAAGCTCGCCTTATAAGCTCGTTATCAAGACAATGCTATCTTTGATACGGCCAATTTGGTACTTAAGCATAAATATTGTAATAACGTTAAATAAATTACGAAACACGATTTTGCTTTACCCGGGGTCATGTTTCACTTGTTTTGATTTATTTTTACGAAACTTTTAACTACTTTTTAACCTGCATATATATGACTACAAGTTGCATTTTCCCTAGTCAATGTTTAAGAAACCTTAATTAGATTTTCTTTAAAGAAAACTTGTTAGTAGTTTTACACAATGTTAGGAGTTATCTGACTTCCAGATTAAATTTAACGTTTTAGTTTGGAAATACAAATGTAAAACGACTCAAAAATCTCAATTCAAGATTCTTATAAGACGTTTGAGAGCCGATTTGCCTTCCAGTTGCTAAATACTTGATTCGATCAATTTTATCGAAATTGATTAGACAACTTTTCGTATAGAGTTACGCCTCTGTTTATTATTAATCAATTCAAGGTGATGCTCTGAAATTAAAACGTGAAAGAATATATATTTATTGGAAATTTACACAATAAAATAAAAAATTGTGATGTAATTTATTATATTATTTATTTCTCTATAATCCTTATAGAACGTTATAACTTCGTTAATTGGATATAACGCATTCTTAACTTTCCCTTTCTATACTAAACAAAATTCTCCAACTTTTAACAAGATTAACTTTGCAAGCCTTGTAAGTTGTATCGAGAGATACATCTCTAAAAATATAACGTCTTATTACATCTTCGGCTTATTATCTTTAATTGGCATTAAAAGCTTTTCTTAGTAAACAGGTATATTTAAGTTATATCCTCGGAAGATAAATTTTCCTTCTGCCTGATACACTTCCACCCTGACTTTATTTTTATAATATAGGGAACAATGGAGCAAGTGGGTCCCCTATATGGTAAGAGAACACCGTCGCCCATGGACAACCGCGCCACACTTCTCGTATTCTATGTGTTACTGACTTGTTATGCCACTTAAGCGGCATTTTTACGGGCTTCCGATATCCTCACTCACTCAGCGAAACACAGTACAAGTACCGTTTCACGTTGAGTATTCTGTAAGCCCGTTGTGGACCAGTCGGCTCAATTAGTGTATCAGCATGTGCTGCAGCATGGCTTTCCCACGGTTGAAAATTCACACACAACAAACATACTGTATCACAGTTTATTTAAATTACGAGTAATAATAATAAACGAGTAAGTTTTAAAATTATTTGGATTTTGGTTTGGTAATTATTTGGATGGCTTTGAATACTAAATTGATCATAACAGAGTATCTAATATAAAAAAAATTAAATTTTAAAATAAGGTTTCTTTAATATTTCTTAACAAAAAAGATAAAGACGTCTATGATATAGTCTGAAGCTTAACAAAAACTCATCAAGTATGCTATTAAATAGCGTTTTACATTTTTCGAATATGATTAATAAGAATGAAGCAATTACTCTCTAAGCTTCTTTAAAAATCTTTTAAATAAAATATAATTGTTCCAATTTCATTATTAATACAATTTATTTACAAAACCTATATTTCTTTGAACTTTTTGGCATGACAATTTCGTTATTACACCAGATTGTTAGTTTATAAACAATAATTTCATTTCTCAGTGAAATTAGTAAGAGATGAATAAAATATGGTCATCCATATAGAAAAATAGATACCATATTTCTTGAAGTACATTATTTGTTTAATAAATTAGCTAAAAATGAAATCAAATATTTCTTTATTTACAGAGAATTTAATACATGATAATTTTGAACGTCATTTAGTTTTAATTTTGCAGACTTCTAACGAACGTGTCGAAATCTAAGAAAAGCCAAGAACTAAGTCGGATTAGCATTTGTTCTGATTATTTTATAATTTTAATAACATTTTAAAATGGAACAGATAATTTTCAACAGGCTTTAGTAAATAATTATGGTTATTTTAAGATTTCAATTTATTTATTGAGATCCGTAAACATAGCCAGGGATTTTATTGTAATACACAACAGTTAACATGAAATTAACTAAATTTTTAAAGAATCAGCAGGTAAACGAGCAGAAGGCTTATCTAGGACATGTATTCACCGCCCATGAACACTATTACTCTGCCACTGGGTCGCAGGTATGTTGCCGGGCTTTAGAAAACACGTACGCTGCTTTTTTAAATGCTTCCAAGTCGTAATGGTTTCGAAATACCTCTGCAGGTAGCTGATTTCATAAAATGGTTGTGTTTGGCACAAAATATCTCAAAAACGCTTATGCAATTTCCATTACTTTATTTTGAAGCTACTTGTTCAGTGTATTTGTGTAAGAACAAGCACACAAAACGAGATTTTATAAGAATTTCCTAGACAGAGAATAATGTTAAATAAAATTCTATATATAATTCTATAATATTCTAATAGAATGTTAACATTACGATACAAAACGGTAAATGGTAATTTTAAAAGTGGAGCAATAAACAAAAGGGTAATCTGGTCGACGGCTCGGCAACGTTTGCACAACAAACACCCAGTGTTTGTGTGGACAATAGGCAAGTACAATAATTGCGCTTCGAGTGCCCAAAAGCCACTACTCCGCTGTGGCTTGTATAAGGCGTAGCATACATTCGCGTGAGATGGTCACGCTCGCATACTTGTCGCATCAACGGAATACGATCCCTTATTGTAAGCTAAATGCCACGACGCCGTCCAAACGTTTTACCTTAAGCCGTTTCTATTTATTCTTACGAGAGAAACAAAATATTACATTTCGTGAATCTTCTCTTATTTTTTGCTCACTTTTAACTATAAATGTTTATTCGAATTATACGATTACAATTAAATTTTATTAAAAGTAAAACATTGAAGATTTTTCGATTTTTTTTTCAAACCGAACCATTTGTGTATAACTTCTTTACATATTCATCTATCGTGTCCATCCCTATTTTTCCCCAGTTATTTTCGCAAACAGCGCTAACAGAGAGAAAGGCACTGGCAAATGTGTTTAGCTTAACGGCGTTTAACGATACAATTATGTATAAATAAAAAACGGGTTGCCTCTAAACCTGTTAATAAGAAGTAATTGATCCGCGTATGCCTACTCGTTTCTTTTCCATATATTCATGTAATAGCAGCTTAACCTAAATCTGGCAATTGTTTGCTTATGTTAATGAGATGTTAATGACAACAGGGGAACTAGATCAACCTCCGTTCGCCTAATCGAGCATTGCACTTTAAAATACTTTGTGTAAGCTTTCTGAACAAACAGTAGGTATGGGATGAGAAGGCTACATGATTGGTGAGTCAACATAACCCGGTATTAGCCGCTCGCTATTCTGCTACTATCCAGTTTTCGTTAATGTGAACAGTGATATACGATTTTCTTTATGAGTTTACAGTAGTATCGTTTGTATTCATAACTGCGACTACATTCCACAACTTGTTTTGCATTAAAATGTGTATTTTAATTTCAAATGCGTACGTCAGGACAATTAACAATAGATCTGAGACACAACGTCTACCTAGGTGCCTAGTAACTTTAAAATTCTTATTCATTGTTGCGTTATTGCTTTAAGTGTCCACTGTTTCAAATAGCTTTTTATAGAATCAAGTAATAATGTAAAAATCATTCAGTAACTGAAAAATACACGAAATCCGTGCATAGGACCTGTATACTACCCAAGTCATTTAAGGAGGGGAGAGGGGATAGGATATAAATACGTATATATTTGGTATAAAAAAGGCTTTGTTTCACAATAAAGCCTAAATCAGCGGTATCACAAATACAACAATTCAGACATGAATAATGTGCTCATCTCATATTACAACGCTTTACAGACACAAGTTAAACGAACAGCACGAATTATTTTCACGCTCCTGAATAAAGAATGACACAAGAAAGCCGCTCTGATAACAATGCATTTTCACGTATAACTCATTGCAATTGCATCCGTATGAAAGGGGCACGTTCTCAGTAACGTACGGCCCAAATTTAGCGCACAATTTACCTGCAGATGCAACATACACAAAGAGGCTATATTTTCGCCGAGGAAGGCTCGGGGGAGAGCAGGCGCGGGCGCGGGCGCGGGCGGGAGGTGCGGGCAGCCTGTGCCGGCTCGGATTACGGCGGCCATCTGCCGCGACAAACAATCAGCTTAACGAGTGCTCGCGGCTCGCGACAGGAGTAAAGCCTAATACAACTGCGAACAATGCTGTCGACGCCTTTTATAACTCGAACGTTAACAGCTTGAGTCGCGAGTCGCGACGCAACGTGGTGAGAGGCGAGCCCTCCTTGCTCGGTAATTCTAAGTGGATTACTTTCGCGCGATGACGCCGACTATCCACACCGATCGTTTAACAGTTCAAAGTTCAAGCTTGAGTGTTGACCTTTCTACAACAACGATGTTATTCTTACGCTGTAAGTACAATCAAAAGCAATCAGCTATAGAATAATGGGAGTCAAAAGGGAATGACAGTAGTAACTCAAAAGTTAAATATTCCAATAGCTCATCCCACTAAGAAATTGCAGCTGTAAACAATAACTTGAAAGAAATAGGTTGTACTCTGTATAAAGAATGTTTCGAGGAAAGCGTGCAACGAAATAAATGCTCGTACTTTACTAAAATACAACAATAATAGCGGCCACATGTCAACATGGCTCAAACCGCAAAGCGGGAAAGCGGTGTAACTAAGCGCCGCTGCCAAAACTACGTGACCTTAATGTATATCAATCCGAACGAGATTTATTCGGAGGGAATCTCTAAAATATGATATAAAATAAACATTGACAAGCGAAACGATGAAATATGACGTAGCTCTGTGATTTAAGGTCGCGTTTTACGAGATTTTATGGCGCTATAAAAATCAGCTCGCATCGTGCTCGGGGCGCACGTATTGCACAGATTTGACATAACAGACGATGGACATTTATTTGTTTTCTAGTTTTTTTTTGCGAGCTTTATGGACTGCTGCCAACGTTATGGTCCCTGAGCACAGTCCGCCTTCACTCTAGGTGAATCGCGTGATTTCATTTCTATCTCGTCGATGGGGTTTCGCTGGCCGTATAACGTAATGGCGATCCTTAATGTAATTGAGTAAGTCTGCTGTACGTTCAAAAATCGCTGCAGTCACTTAACATAGAAATAAGGTCAACATTTTTCTCTAAGCAAACATCGAGTACCTAGTATTTCTTAATTTTAATATAACCGCACTTAACACTTATTCTTATATTTTGGCCTCTGACTAGAGATCACAATTTTGCCAGTGTCAGTATAATGATATTTACATAAATATCGACAATATCGACCATATAAAACAAACTTCTAAGAGAGGTACAACTTAGGTTCCTAATATATGAACCAATATTTTAACCAAAGACAAACATATTGAGAGAACAGACTATATAATATAAGTATGAACAAATAACAAAGATAAATTATAACCACTTACCTCTGTCACTCTCTCTAAACGAAAAGTCATATTGCACTATAAGATTACCTACATTATTAATAAGATAATTAATGTTATTTTTTATTTAAAGAACTTTGTAATCCAGATACGTAAGATATTTCAATATGACAAAAATAAATAAATACGTTGCTTACACAGAAACTGCAAGTATTCTTTTCTAAGTTCCTAATAGAAGGCACGTGTACAAGATCATATATTATTGTAGTATCAAAAAATATAAAACTTGGGCAAATATTATATTTAGGAAAACGCTCCATCATGTTGTCCATTGTGACGAGTTAAACTCGGATTATAAAACAATGACACTGTGATTGTTTGGATGGAGCAGACCGCGACGGATTGTCTCTTCAGACATTCAATTACGTCGCGTATTGTATCTCGACTAGCCACCAACTCATCGAACAATGTTTCGGAATTGTCAATGAAATAATTGTCAAATATGCTCAAAGTAGGTACCTCTAAATTTTGCTTTTATCATAAAATACTGAAGCGTGTTAGGTAAAAAGTAATTACAAAGAATATCACTAAATATTTACAGAGTTACTTGTTGTTAACAAACAGAAACGGTGCGCACAATTGGTCATTAGAGGCGCTAACGAAGCACAATTTTGGAAATATTTTGTGGATTCATCACGGCTCTTGTTCATCAACTAATTTATGCGATCCGCGACAAACGAATAATGTACGGCCCGGCCGGTGTGGTTGGCAATTTGTTTCGAATTAACCAACTAAATGCCGTGATCATACATTGAGATAATCCCCAATAAATATATATTCATATTAGTCTTAATTGAAAACATAGTTTTTAATAGTTAAATTCAGAATAACAAATCTTTTAACTGCATATGAACAATTGAGTTTTGATGATTTTCAATTTCAAAGGAATCGCGTCAAAATATATCAATTAAAGAAAGGCCACAAGAAAATAATTAAACTAAAAGAAACCGAGGTAGCTGAATAAAAAGGCAGAAAATTTATTATTGGCGCCCTCTATTTATCAAGAACAATGGCCACTTATTTCTAATTACATCTTATAATGGTACAAAGATCCTCGTTTTGTAACAGATAATAACAATATTTTTCCCCGTCTTGTTAACATAATATAGCCATAATTAATAAAATATTATACTTATTTAACATTCAAATAGGTTTGATTGCAATTTAAAAATATGTACACACGTTTTTCGGAGGAAAATATTAGATTAAAAATTTTCTTCATGATTCCCGAGGGTTAAATATTTACGTACGGAATTTTTTTTCAATTCATAAGCTTTTTTTATTTAATTTTTGATAGACTAGGTTCAATATGAAAACAAAGTTTATAAAAAACACTACATTCAGGTACGATGTTACGTTAAATTTGTTTTTTTTGCTTTTACCTCTGATATAAATCTAAAATGAAATCGTGGTACGGTCTATTAATCTGAGCCGTGACCTACGTCACAACTAGTTCTTGATAGTTTTGATGGTTTGAGCCAGTTTTACTTTATAGTTCATCGTTTTTTTTATTATAGAAATGGTGGCAAACGAGTACTCACTCACCTAGGTTAAGCGGTCCTCCGCCCATGGACAGCCGCTAGCCCTTGTAGTGACGCGGGCGCATTGACGGTCTTTAACGAATATGTACACTCTTTTCTTGAAGGTTAATAAGTTATATTGGTTTAGAAATACCCCTGTTGGCAGCTCGTTTCACATAGTGGTGGTGTGAGACACAAAATGCCTTAAAAATCTAAAGACAATTTAAAAAAAAGGCCTGCAACTCACCCTTGGCTCTACTAAGGCTAGAGGTGTCTATGGTAGTTATCCTACATAGACCTAATATGCTTTACATCTCGATTTTTATAAAAAAATAGCTATTACAGATGTATTATCTAAACATGGTAGACATTTTATGTTATATTTACAAGAGAGGTAAAACCTCCAAGTAGAAATATATTTTGAAAGCATCTGCAGTTTAATAAACGTACAACTTTTCTTATGCACTTGATAAAAAATTCAATTTAGAGCGTGGTACTGCGGAGGGAGTTACTTAAATTAACATAATATTACACAATACGCATTTTCACCGTGAAAGTTGTTGTTCAAAGTATACGAACTTGACAAATTAGATCTCTTTTTGTGAGAGAACAGAATACAGTAACTGTAGCATATATATATACTTCAGTTTTAATATATATCTTTGGAAAATAATTTATATTTATATAGTTATTTCAGCATTATACCATAATTATACGTATAGATTTCTTCTTTGATAAACAGATTAACCTAGTTTCAACGCGAGTCCTTGCTTTAATATTGTATTTTAGACCGATATATTTATATCTACTTTTTTACTCTTCTATTATTCAATAGTCTAAAAACTACGAAAACTTATACTTTTATCTATCATTAACAAGTCTTAAAATGGAACATACTTATATATTAAAACTCGCAATTAAACTAAGCACACGTAATCTCATACTGTTGTCGATTGTGGAGGAATAATACCAGGACCGATTGATTCAGGAAATATACATATAAATACATATACATTTTAAATATTGAGCATTATTCCACCATGTTTTCCTTTCTGGTTTGAATTATATATGAAGTGGATACCATACGCTAGATATATATACAAACAGAGACTCATTCCAAGTAAAATGGATGAAGCGAGGGTATAGCCGCCTAAATCAATAAATGAAGTATTTTTTATGTTTTTTTATTAAATTTTATTGTGTTTACTTTTATGGATCATTAGCTCTGATGTACAGATTAAATAAATAAATATACTACACTGTTTGAGTTCACCATCACGCTGCCATATTTTCTTTCGTATGTATTTAAAAAGACTCCATAAGATTTTTAACAATAAAATTGAATTGAAAGAAAATTGATATTTTTTTATAATTTATATTGTGTACAGTAAATATATAAATTGTTATATATTTTTCCCATAGCAGCATTTCCCTACATACATATTTAGAAATACTAAGTATGTACAGTAAAAGTTACATGTGAGTTAATACAAAGCTTAGTACCTGGTTTTTGCAGCAAAATATCACTCAAGGGATCTGCGTGCGATCATTAAATCCAAACAATTTCCTTCCGCATTACTCTTACTTTGCCGTATACAAAGTTTATTTGCCACGCAAACAGTACTTAATCATACACACTGTAATATCATGCAAATATTAGAATTTCTCTTTTCTCAAATTTCATAAACTTTCTCAATTCAACGTGTCTGCTTGCCACTAATTAAGTATTAAAGAATGACTACTCGATGATAAATTTCCAATTCGTTTAATTATTATGATTCAAAGCGCAATTTCGGATTATCATCCATTAAAATATTAAAATGCAATACACAAAATGACATCTCGATCGAATCCGATGTTTATTAAATCTCATTCATCCGATCAGACTGAAACACCTCCTATCAATTTAATCAAAATGCAATCGAAATAAGTTTCGATCTAGATATTCCTGAAAGCGTTTTTAGTTTGCTGTGCAATCACTAAACACGATATTCCAATATAATAGAAATAGTTGATTGTAACCGTTCTGCCGTCGCCGACTGAATATTTATGATATCGCCTCATCGCTCTCAATTTATATGTTATGCATAACTTATTCTCTATTCGAGTTTGATAAATGTACCGCCCTACAGATCGAACAGTCAATCTTTCACTTATGTCAACCTTTTTTCTACCTGCATCTTACATTATTTACAACTTTGCCATAGTTTCGAATCAATGAATATTAATCCATTCGAATGATCCTTCAACTTTTATATACATATCTTTATTTAGCCTATTATATCTGAAAAAAATTATATTCATTAGAAACAAACTTATTACGATAGGTAAATATGATTGTGTATACATTGAATAAAAAATTAATCATTTAAATAAATATATGAATTTTTAAAGACATCAAAATGGAAAATAGAACAAATATATATTAAGTGATTAAATTCTATTCGGATATTGCGGTGCGTATTTCGTACATTTGCTGTTTCATTGCTTCTGTTTGAAATATGATGAATGTAGTAGATACCGAGTCTCCCACTTAAGTAGGACAGAATATTGTATAGAATATTGGGATAAAGGCGGTCCAGCCTTGAATGGTACCGGTGAAAGTACTGCGCAAACAGATGCCTGAAACCGCTCAACTATGAACGCAGGTGTATATCTGCAAATATTCTTAAAACTTTAATTAAAGTAAGCCTAAAATAACATTTCTGCTTCTTGTTTGAATAACCCTTAGAACATGTGAGGGCATTACAATAGGAGGTTTTAATTTAATCTCAACAATAAGCCTTCGTTGAATGAGTTGAAGGGCTCAATTCTTTAGGGCGTGAATGCATAGGTGGCTATTGTTTCAATATGTAAAATCACCTTTATACATAAAAAATATATTACATAATATATTAAAACATACTCTTTTTACTTGGAAGGCATCACTTATTATCGTAAGATCTGAAAGAGAATTTTTTTATAAACTTATTTCAAAGGAGTAAGTAAGAAAATTGATAAGTTATAGCATAAAATAATCTCTTTTATATAGGAAAATAACTTTTGAGCCCAAAATATGTATTTTATTTTATTGTAAAGCGATTTAAATAAGCACTATAAATAATGAAATTAGTAATATAAATAATAATTTTAAATTTAGGCAAATTTTTAGATACGTGACAGCCTCGAAGCTTAATGGTTTTAAAATTGTATCATGAAGCGAGGGGTTGTATCGTGTTCGAATCCCGGTCTGAACAATTATAGTTTAATTTATAATTTATTCAGTCTATGTAAGAGCTATAAATAAACCCCCCATTTGGGGGAGGCCTATGTCCAGCAGTGGACTTGGATGGGCTGATGATGATGATGATGTAAGAGCTTGACAGTGGCCGGGCGAGTGTTTTAACAGGATATCGGAGGCCCTTAAAGTACAGCTTATGCGACGTAAAAAGCCGGCAATACAACCAATGCGCGGATTGTGGCGCGGTCGTTCATGGGCGTCGGTGTTCTCTTACCATATAGGAGACCCACCTGTTCAATTGTCCGCTATAGAATAAAAAAAATACGTAGATTTTTTTTTGATAACACGCTTTTTTAATTATTTACAAGATTGATTAACATACTAACTGCCATCTTAACAACTTAGTACTAATTTGCCGATATCTATATTATGTTTACATTTTTTTATTAATATTGTAATATATGAAAGTAAATGAAACATGTTGAATCGTACCTAACAATCGGGGTTTTTGTCGCGACACTATACAAGTTTCACTAAAGTTATATTACAAAAGTCTTGTGATAGTTGGGCTACAGATAAAGTTTACTTAATATCTGCTACATATTTTGGGTTTTATGCCACCCAAGGTTTCATAACGTGTAGACAAGTATGTGGACAGAGAAGCTTCAATAGTGTTTCATATTTCTTGTAAAATTACCGTAATAATACCTACTAAATCTTTTAGATAAACAATAAATATCTCACACAATAATTTATTATCATAAATTATGACAATAAACACATATTACCGTAAATCTTTATATTTCCAGCTTTTGTTTGCGTTTAGCATAAGAAGAATGAATAATGAAAAGTTCATATTAGTTCATATTGAAAAATCTATTAAGATTAATTTTTAATACATTAATCATTGCATATATTGAAGCTAAACCAAAAAGGTTCTGTAATAGGCTTATATACATATTAAAACAAAACTACTAAGTAAAAAAAAAAAAGTATCTAACTACCTTACTAACTTTTTTATAGAATTATATTAAGGATAAATCACAGAAGAGAATAATAATGTATCAAGTTTTAAGACAAATTTCTGATTTTTTTTAACTCTATAGCGGACAACAGAGTAAGTGGGTCTCCTATATGATAGGAGAATACCGCCTCCCATGAACAACTGCACCACAGTTCACGCATTGGTTGTGTTGCCGCCCTTTTTTCGCCGCTTAATCGCTACATTTAAGGGCCACCGATATCCTCACTCACTCTATGAAAGTCTCTCAACGGCATTTGTACTCTCAGTACGAGTATTCACTCACGTTGAGTATTCTGTAAGCCCATGGTATCACTTCGGACCAGAAGGCCCAATTACTGCATCAGCATTTTGCTTCAGCATTGCTCTCCTACCGGTGCGACTTTATTAAGACACTCGCCTGGCAACTCAAGCCTTTCCATTTAACAAATAAACTATAAATTAAATTATAACTCTCCGGATCGGGATTCGAACCCGATAGGTCTCGCTTTATGATACGCTTTTAAAACCATTAAGCTATGGGCTCACGAAGTGACTCTGTGTTTATTTACTGATAAATTTCTTTATCTGCTATAAAAATATTACTACTACCTACGAATAATTCGACAATCGCAACTTACACCTTGAGAATACATTCAAAAGCGTGAGCGTATATATAACAAGAAATTAGTTTAGTCAAAAGTAATAAGGATTCATTCTTTCGGACTGAATAAAATTTCATCCCGCATGACATCGTTACGGTCTCGGCATAGAAATTTACATTACCTTAAAATTGTATTCATAAGACGGAATTGTTTCCCTTTCACGGCGCACTTCACTGAACAAATCAAATTATTATTAGGTAATTTTTACGGCTGAAATGCGTCGAGTAAACTCTGTTAATCTATTTGAATGTAGGACGCGGTCTGCCAGACATTATATGGATGCTTTTATAAATATATATTTTTTATTGTATTGCATTGACCGCTCTCCTGTTTGGTAAAAGATGAAAGGCCATGGAAAACCACGACACGCTCCGTGCTTTAGTTCTGTTGCCAGATTTTTACGCTGCTAAAGCGGTATAATTTCACGGGCCTCTGATATCGTACAGTACAAATGTCGTTTTACACTGAGTATTCTGCGAGCCCGTGATATCAATTCGGACGATCTTCAAATATTTCTATTACAAGTAACCAGAGACCTTTTTCTACAAAACGTTTGACAATCAATTCTCAGATTTCTGGAATTCTAAATAATTTTAATTCCATCCATTGTATCTTAGTAATTATTATATAAATTACAAGTTTATGAGGACCATATCCTAAGAAGAGCTCCCTTAATTCTTTTATCAAAATATAACCCAATAACAATAATGTCAAGAGTTTTATCCTCCCAAACGACACCGTGGCTTTTATTAAAGATGTTATTATGTCGTATTTCATAAATTATATCACCGAGATGTGCGACGGGGACTCAAAATTAAAAGCATTATGGTAAAGTAGCAATTTTTAAAAGTAACAGCATTTTAGCTAGATTAAATAGTCTTTTATTAATTTAGACTCCATGTGAGATAACAGCTGGACTAGTTACTCATAATTGTTTTTTTAAGAAAGAATCTTCCGTCAGTCTAATGTTTCAAAGATTTGTTTGAAAAGCTTAAAACCAAAGAAATAAAATATCATTAGGAGCCACATAAAGGAACGTATAATGCTGGCGGTTTCGATATGAAAATTAATAAACATTTTGAGTCCGATGGATCAATATTTATGTTAACTTTTTTTGTAGATATTATAAAAAAATGTAC